>PQXP01000411.1:11430-22603 GCA_002973495.1 Apiotrichum akiyoshidainum | reverse complement strand
AAGAAGCACATTGACATTAGTGCGTTCAAGCGTGCCTTCTCCAACTGGCGCCTCTGGATCCACTTTGGCATTACCCTCTGCAACAACGGTCCCCAGCGCGGCTTTGACACGTACTCGCCCTCCATCGTCACCTCGTTTGGCTTTGGCAGCCTCAAGTCGAACGCGATGGCTTCCGTCGGTTTCTGGCTCCAGGTCCCCGTCTCGTACGCGTTCAGCTATGTTTCCGACCACTTCAACCTCCGCGGCGAGACAGTCATCCTCGGCCTCAGCTGCCACCTACTCGGTTACATCTTCAACCGCGCCTTCACAGAGCTCAACTCCAAGGGTGTCCGCTACTTTGGCGTCATCTGGACGCAGACGTTTGGCACCTTCTCCCACCCGCTCAACATTGCCTGGATGTCCCTCACGGCCCGCGACTCTGAGGAGCGCGCCCTCGCCATGGCCATGGTCATCATGGGCGCCAACACGGCCGGCATCTACGGTGCCCAGATCTTCCGCTCCGACGACAAGCCAAAGTACCGCCGCGCGTTCGGTATCGGCATCGGCGTCCTCACGGCCGGTGTCGCCCTCGCCGTTGTCCGCTACGTCGACCACCTCCGCACCCGCCGCCACGCCAAGGTCCAGGAGGCGACCGAGGCGACGCTGAACGATGGCGACAGCGCGGACACCCCGCCCGCTCTCCCGCACTCTTTGGGTCGCGTCTCGGAAAAGGACGGCCTCAAGACTATTGCTTAGAGAGTACGAGGAAAGGGCTGAATCGCCCTAACGAAAAGCTGGACCGCACCGACGCGTTTGACTTGTAAATAGAATTATCTTCCATCCAGCAGTACTAGTTTATGAAACCAATGACCACTGAGGGTGGCCGAGGCTGGGTACTGACAGCAAGGTGGCACTGTTGTTTCTAGGATACCATTATGGGAGAGAGAAACAAATGTTCCAAAAATCATGGAGAAAAGCGGGAAAATTCAACCACAGCTTCAGCCCTTGTATGTCTGTCAGTTCAATCAAGCTCGATGAGCTATCGCCTCCAACTTGCGAGTCCTCACCATGCGAGCTTCTTACCGCACGGCACTGTCTGACACACTAGAGACAACCGCTGCCAGGCTTACCGAAGCAACTGCCTCGGCACCTCCACCTTGGTCCCTGTGTCGACATCGGGCTACATGCCCTAAACCTAGGCTCCGTACATACCTCTCCCCTCTCCCCTCTCCTGCCTCTCCCTCTTCATCCCTCACACGAGGAAAAAGAGACGCAAGCCTTGGAGACTCGGTCTTGACCACTGACAGGATCGAACTGCCGACCTCCGCATTAAACTGACACGCTCCCGAGGAGGCTGCGTATTAGTACGATGCTCTAACCAGCTGAGCTAAGCGGCCAGACATGTTCGAGCTCGTGAGTGAGCCGCCGAGGCATGGCAAGGCAAGTCCTGATAGCGACGGACATTCTATCCCAGAAGACATGATCTTGCAGATCATGATGGACTCGGAGCGCGTCAGGTCGACTCTGGTAGGTGTGGAACTACCCCCACCCGCTGTGCTGAGCCTGCGGTGGAGAGCGTTGGCGGTCCGATTCAATCTCTTCGCCACAGACTAGCTCGATCGGAAACGCCGCCATCTTTGCCGTGGAGTGGGAAGCGTCAAAGATAGCGGTGTCTTTCTGATGCGGCTTATCGCGACTCTGTCGACGCTGAAGAATACTGGCTAGCAACTACACCGCCAGGCATTATCGATATTCCCTTTGGCGGAGAGTTGTCAGTATCCTCCTGCTGCGTCATTTGGAGGTATCTACAGGGAGAATTTGGCCACCCAACTTGGGTCCATCGAAATGCCACACTCGTTCGCAAAGACTTTTCCTGCACGGGATCCTAGCGTCCTTCTTAAGGCCACCTCCTGCTCCCTGTCGCGCACAGTCCTTGTTCCCAGACTGTCTCTTATACACATGACTCATGTCGGTAGTCAAGAACCTTGACTGCGGTGAGAGTCAGCTAAAGAATGGCGTCGCCTGGACTCCAACCTGCAGAGCAGGCAGAGTCTCTTCGCAGCCCCCCGTTGATGTCACCGACTGATGTTGTTTGCTGTCGAGAGAGAGTGTCTCACCTCGTCATATTTCGTCCATCCCAAGCGACACAACCGAGTAGCGCGAAATGGCTGAGATCTGCTGCTGCTGCTCTACTGTCAGTTAGTTCCAGCTCTCGTCCTCCCCCTCCCTAAAAAGTCCTTTCCACTCCCCGTCACAAAGACCACAAACTCAAAAAGCAAGCACACTGTAGTGTTGCTGTTCTTGTGCCCCCTCTGAGAATCGAACTCAGGGCTGAGGATTATGAGACCTTCGTTTTACCATTAAACTAAGGGGGCCAGTTAAAATACTTACAGAGCCAAAATCGCCACGCTCGAGGACCTGCCAGGACGTTGTGCAGCCGTCGTTTGGTAGCGACGCACCACGAAATGGCGATGGTTCACTCGCAACTCGCAATGTGTCGATGTTCTCTGCTGATCTCAGATGCCAAGATTACGCCAGAGAGCTTCTTGGGGAGAGCTAGAAATCTGTATATCCTGGCGGTGTGGTGTGGTGTGGTGTGGTGTGTGTGGTGGTGATTGCGAGACAGTGGCCAAAGTGGCCAAAGTGATCATCTGTGCGTTGCTATCACCCTGCCTGTCCTCAGCGATCGCCATGTCCTTGATCGTCCGGGTTCTATCAGGGCTCTTTATCTCTCTTGGTTGGTTTCTGGATCAGCAGTCGGGAGTCGATTGCTGGCCTGGCCTGCTGTTCGATAGCGCCCACCACCACCAGACAGCGCCAGCCAGTTGGCAATTTGCTCGACTCTCTCTCTCTCTCTACTAAACCGCCACTTTTGCTTTGTTTCTGACATTCTGACAGAGCACGCAATGGCCCAGGCTTGGCGAGAGAGAGCCGAGAGCCTTGCAGTCCCTTCATTCCGCAAATGGGTCGGAACGCCATCGACGCCATCGACGCCAAGCCTTTTCTGGAACCCCCGCGTCAAGCGTCAAGCGAAGGCAATTAATGGATATTGGGCGGATTTAGCCAATGGGCTTATCTATTTGCTCCCGCTAATCGCCCATTTTGTAATCGACACTACAAACTCCACAGGCCCGTGCCAAGATGCCAAGACGGCGATAGTTGTGGCAGGTCACCCGGAACCATGCTCGGGCGCTCACGGGCTACGTGGTGAGCGACACTTGTGGGTGGCACTTGGCGTACATCAGGTCCATCGCAAATACCGAGCAAGGTCATCCCAGTCGCCATCGATCTCATTCTAGTCGCCATCATAGACGATCCGCTCGCGATGAGAGCCGTCGTCAAGGAGAGGCGATGGTACGGTGGCAGTAGATGAAGAATACATAATAATCAGTCCGTGTCCACTGAATGAGTTGCCCCATCACACTCACACCGCTACACCTCTCATTCTCACACCCCAATAGACCTCACACATTCAATCTCACCGCCACCCACGCCAAAACACAACAACGCGATGAGCATCGACAAGGGCCACAGCCCCGACTACTTCCCCTCCGTCTCGGAGGATGAGGAGGTTCTTACCCTCAAGCGCGACTGGACCGCCGACGAAGAGCGCAAAGCGAAGCGGAAGTGAGTAACCAACACAAAAGGGAATGCAATCTAACAGCAGGCTCGATCTTATTATTATGCCTATCCTGACCCTCGGCTTCTTCTGTCTTCGTGAGTTGACTCCCCCTTTCTCAGCTAACCTGTTCAGAGCTTGACCGCGGCAACATCTCCAACGCACTCACCGACAAGTTCCTCGAGGATGTCGGAATCACACAAAACCAGTTCAACGTCGGACAGCAGATGCTCTCGCTCGGTATCGTGTTGTTTGAGGTTCCCTCCAACATGATCCTGTACCGCGTCGGTCCCGGCAAGTGGCTCACACTGCAACTCTTCCTCTTCGGCACGGTCGCCACTTTTCAGGCCTTCCAGCGCGGCTACGGTCCGTTTATCGCCACCCGTTTCCTCCTCGGCCTGACCGAGTCGGGCTTTATTCCCGGAGGTCTCTGGACTCTTAGCACATGGTACACCCGCGCCGAGACTGCCAAGCGCGTCATGTTCTTTTATTTCGGCAACCAGATCGGACAGGCTTCCTCCAAGCTCCTCGCCTACGGTATCCTCCACATGCGTGGTGTCGGCGGACAGCCCGGCTGGTTCTGGCTCTTTGCCATCATGGGTGCCTTTACCGTCCTCAGCGGCTTTGTCTTTGGCTTCTGCCTCCCCGATTCGTTCCAGAACCCCCGCTCCACCTTCCTTCCCTGGTACAACGGCTGGTTCACCGAGCGCGAGCTGCAGATCCTCCGCACCCGTGTGCTTCTTGACGACCCTCTCAAGGGCAAGAAGAAGAAGCACATTGACATTAGTGCGTTCAAGCGTGCCTTCTCCAACTGGCGCCTCTGGATCCACTTTGGCATTACCCTCTGCAACAACGGTCCCCAGCGCGGCTTTGACACGTACTCGCCCTCCATCGTCACCTCGTTTGGCTTTGGCAGCCTCAAGTCGAACGCGATGGCTTCCGTCGGTTTCTGGCTCCAGGTCCCCGTCTCGTACGCGTTCAGCTATGTTTCCGACCACTTCAACCTCCGCGGCGAGACAGTCATCCTCGGCCTCAGCTGCCACCTACTCGGTTACATCTTCAACCGCGCCTTCACAGAGCTCAACTCCAAGGGTGTCCKYTACWYTSGCGTCATCTGGACGCAGACGTTTGGCACCTTCTCCCACCCGCTCAACATTGCCTGGATGTCCCTCACGGCCCGCGACTCTGAGGAGCGCGCCCTCGCCATGGCCATGGTCATCATGGGCGCCAACACGGCCGGCATCTACGGTGCCCAGATCTTCCGCTCCGACGACAAGCCAAAGTACCGCCGCGCGTTCGGTATCGGCATCGGCGTCCTCACGGCCGGTGTCGCCCTCGCCGTTGTCCGCTACGTCGACCACCTCCGCACCCGCCGCCACGCCAAGGTCCAGGAGGCGACCGAGGCGACGCTGAACGATGGCGACAGCGCGGACACCCCGCCCGCTCTCCCGCACTCTTTGGGTCGCGTCTCGGAAAAGGACGGCCTCAAGACTATTGCTTAGAGAGTACGAGGAAAGGGCTGAATCGCCCTAACGAAAAGCTGGACCGCACCGACGCGTTTGACTTGTAAATAGAATTATCTTCCATCCAGCAGTACTAGTTTATGAAACCAATGACCACTGAGGGTGGCCGAGGCTGGGTACTGACAGCAAGGTGGCACTGTTGTTTCTAGGATACCATTATGGGAGAGAGAAACAAATGTTCCAAAAATCATGGAGAAAAGCGGGAAAATTCAACCACAGCTTCAGCCCTTGTATGTCTGTCAGTTCAATCAAGCTCGATGAGCTATCGCCTCCAACTTGCGAGTCCTCACCATGCGAGCTTCTTACCGCACGGCACTGTCTGACACACTAGAGACAACCGCTGCCAGGCTTACCGAAGCAACTGCCTCGGCACCTCCACCTTGGTCCCTGTGTCGACATCGGGCTACATGCCCTAAACCTAGGCTCCGTACATACCTCTCCCCTCTCCCCTCTCCTGCCTCTCCCTCTTCATCCCTCACACGAGGAAAAAGAGACGCAAGCCTTGGAGACTCGGTCTTGACCACTGACAGGATCGAACTGCCGACCTCCGCATTAAACTGACACGCTCCCGAGGAGGCTGCGTATTAGTACGATGCTCTAACCAGCTGAGCTAAGCGGCCAGACATGTTCGAGCTCGTGAGTGAGCCGCCGAGGCATGGCAAGGCAAGTCCTGATAGCGACGGACATTCTATCCCAGAAGACATGATCTTGCAGATCATGATGGACTCGGAGCGCGTCAGGTCGACTCTGGTAGGTGTGGAACTACCCCCACCCGCTGTGCTGAGCCTGCGGTGGAGAGCGTTGGCGGTCCGATTCAATCTCTTCGCCACAGACTAGCTCGATCGGAAACGCCGCCATCTTTGCCGTGGAGTGGGAAGCGTCAAAGATAGCGGTGTCTTTCTGATGCGGCTTATCGCGACTCTGTCGACGCTGAAGAATACTGGCTAGCAACTACACCGCCAGGCATTATCGATATTCCCTTTGGCGGAGAGTTGTCAGTATCCTCCTGCTGCGTCATTTGGAGGTATCTACAGGGAGAATTTGGCCACCCAACTTGGGTCCATCGAAATGCCACACTCGTTCGCAAAGACTTTTCCTGCACGGGATCCTAGCGTCCTTCTTAAGGCCACCTCCTGCTCCCTGTCGCGCACAGTCCTTGTTCCCAGAGGCCCACGGCTAACCGTCTATCCGCAGACCCAGCGTATCTTCCACCCCGATGTGCCCCGCTGCCACCCTCACTCCCTCTTCCCTCGTTCGCTCTCATCCCCAATCTCTCTATTCGAGGGAGTGTGCCTCATTTGCCACTCGACGCCTGGTAGGAAGCTATTCTCACACCCCTCAATCCTCGACTGATATCCATCACTCTGACCACCCAATCGCTGTCCTCACACCAAGTTACATCAGTTGCCACTTGTTCCCACCCCGCACCGGAGGGAGCATCGTATTCCGCAATGGGGTTCATCTTCTCACAGGACAAGCTCAGACAGCACGGCCTCGATATCCGCGAGGAGACGCACAAGTATCTAGCAGTAGGTAGCATTCTGTTACAGCACCTAACCGTGGCCAGCACGAGATTGATCCCCTCCTGGCCCGCATCTTCGAGGCCGCCGACCAGACGTCGACCGGTCACTATCTCCCAACCCGCTCGCGCTCTCCCGGCACACCGCAGGCGCCCCGCTCTCCGCGTGCGCCGCGGTCTTCTCTCGAGCTCTCGCTCCGCAAACTCACAACATGCCTGCACAAGCCGTACGACTGGGAGATTACCTCGAGCTGGCTGTGGCGGCTGGACCGGTGGCTGGAGCATGCCGAGCTGCAGAACTCGGGCTTCGGGGCAGACACGCGTGCGGACATCCAGGAGCTGCGGGGCAAGATGTCAACGTTGGCCCAGAGACTGAAATACAACGCCCTCATTGGGAGCAACTTTAACCAGAGCAAACGGGTAGAGGAACTGCAGCATCGAGTGGTGCGTACCGTATGAGCACAGGAAACGAGCCGCGTGGTGCAGGATGAGCTGACGGGAAGAATCGGCTGGAGAAGGAGAACGGGCAGCTCAATACAATGCTGACCGTTGCGGAGCGGCACGAGGATGCACGCCGGGGGCTCATCGTTCGGTCGGCAGACGGCAGCGTGCAGGTTGCTCCCGGCTCAAGCACAACCCAGCCGCCAGACACGATGCCAGCTGCGCGCACCGAGCAGGACGTGTCCGAGTACAACGTCTTCAAGCTGTTCGATGACCAGCACTCGTTTATCCACTATCTCAGGCAGGAGAACAAGATGCTTGTGAGCTTGATATTCATATCCCTAGCTGACAACAGGCCTCCCAGCTGCACGAGGCAGAAGGCAGAATGGCGCGGTATCAGCAGACGATTGAGCTGCAGGAGAGATTCGCAGCCAAAGCCCGCAGCCAGCCTGACAAGCACCCCCATCCAGAATTGTCCGCAGACAGGCGCCGGCGTACCGTCAGCACGCGCACCCCTCGCCAGTGGGAGCGCGAGCACGCTCGCCGACCGGTGGAGCCGATGCCGATGGACCTCGCTACGAGCTGGCGGGCAGAGTGGAGCGAGCCAAAGCTCAAGTCGTCCGCATCGCCCTCACAGCGGTCGACCCCGTCGTCTGGCCGGCTAGTGTCCTCTTCCGACGAAGAGTGCAGCTCCCCAACAGTTCTCACCGCACAGAGGCGGTCCAAAGCGCGCGCCGCGCCTGAGAAGCAGCGCGAGCTCGAACTCGCGAGCCTGAGAGACCAGAACAAACAGATCGTAGATGAAATGACGGCGCAGCGCATGTTCAGCGCTGCGCTGGAGCAGGAAGTGGCGGCCCTCCGCAACGACCGGGAGGGGAAGAGCTTGGCGATGAAGGATGCCATCAAGGACGCGGTCAAGGAGCAGAACGACAGCCTGTTCGCCATGGTCACCACCTTCTTCAAGACCCACACCATTTCTTCCCTTGCGGCTACCCCTCCAACTCCCGCTCCAGCTCCGGCTCCAGAGGACCCCACTTTGCAGCGTCCATCGTCTCCAGTTGGTGTGTTACCACAGGCCCCGGGCCCCTCGCCTCCTCCGCCCCCGCCTCCTCCGGGGGCTGCGCTCCGCCCCACCACTCCCGCTCGACCCGCCGTCCGAGTATTCCCCGGCCCGGCCCCTCCCCCGAGGGCCCCCCTTCCCACCCGCAGCGCTCTCAATCCCGTTCCTCCGGCCCCGCCCTTCGTACGCAGGCTCGTCAGTCCCAAACCGCCTGCCGATCCCCAGAGCAGCAACGGCGACCTCGTCCCCGCCGGGGGGAGTCACACTGCAGAAAGGTCGATGGCGAGAGCAAACAAGGTATCGTTCCTCGTTGCGAGGTACGAGAACCGGCACCTCTCTGGGCGGTGAGGACAGCATGCTTCTTGGGAATGTACGCAGATGCCGTCTCGCTGCATGCTCGTTGCACTACTATGGGTATGCACGGTGGTCGTGCGGCCAACGGGGTTTAGGCTAAATCACGGCCCCGCAGGTGGCCGAGTACGGGGCAAGCAGGGGCAGCGGCAGTGACCCGAAATATCGTCATGACTCACCGACCCCCAAATCTCGACTCGAAGAGCGTTCTCACTCCGCATCTTCCATCAGCACTGGCACGTCCGACCTCGGCACTCGATCCCAAAGCACGCGCAGCAAACACCATGACCAGCATCATTTCCAGTGAGCTAGGACACAGAACTCTCAGCTGACCAGCAGCCAGTGCAGCGCAGACAAACCTCGGCCCGTCGTCGGCGCCGTCGCGCGTCTCTACGCCCCCGGACGAGGAGATTACCGTGCGCGCCGCGACGCCCGCGGACGCCGCCGCGATCGCGGACATTGGCGCGCGCGTCTTCTACGCCACGTTTGCGCACACGTGCAGCGAACAGGACATGGCCAACTACCTCGCCGACAACTTTGTGCCTGCGGTACTCGACGGCGAGCTCGCGGACGCCAACAAGACGTTCCTCGTCGCGTGCCTCGGCGCGCGCATCGCGGCGTTCAGCTGCCTGACGCGCGGGTCGCACGAGCCGGCCGTCGAGCACATTCCGGCGGCGGACAAGATTGAGCTGCAGCGCCTGTATGCGGACATGGAGGTGCACGGCAAGGGCGTCGCGCGCGTGCTCATGGACGCGACGATGGCCAAGGCCAGGGACATGGGGCACGCCAAGATCTGGCTCGGCGTCTGGGAGCACAACTTTCGCGCACGCCGCTTCTATGAGCGCTTCGGGTTTGCCCAGGTCGGCTTCCACGACTTTTGGCTGGGACAGGAGTGCCAGCGGGACGACATCTTCCTCGCGACGCTGTAGAGCGCGACCACTGCACATGCCCTGCGCTGTACTGTGCAACAAAAACAACGAATATCATACGAGATCACCAATACTGTACTGCCTAGTCTACTACTACATGCACTTTTTACACTTCTACGCCTTGAAAAACTTGGCCAACACCTTTGCAAACGTGTCCATCGCGGCGTAGACCTGCTCGTAGGGTGTGATAGAGTACGAGAGGCGGAAGTAGCCGACGCCCTCGCCACCAATGTTGTGCGGGCCGTTGGCGTCAAAGCTGAGGCCCGGCGCGAAGAGGACGAGGTGCTCGGCGAGCTCGTGCCAGAGCTTGGTCATGAGCGTGCGCGTCGCGTCGGGGCCGAGGCGGTGGTAGTCGGGGTGCTGGTCCATGTGGACAGCGAGGAAGACGAACATGCCGGCCGTGGGCGGGATGAACGAGAGCAGCGGCTGCTGCTTGTGCGACGTGACGCCGCGCTTCTCGTCCCAGCGCGCCTCGGCACTGCCGGCAGCAGGCTTGGCGTACCCAGTGACACTGCGTCCAAGACCGGGAATGTCGAGGACGAGAGGGTTCCGCGAGGCACCCTCGTCAAACTCGAGGTGGAACTTGTCAGACAGCGCGTCGCACATCCAGTCACGGCGCTGCTTGTACAGCGCCTTGATGCCGCGCAGCCAGCGGACGTACCCGTCCCAGCCCCAAGTGTTGAGAAGAGTGATGGTCAGCGAGGTTGAAAAGCCACTGGGCGCTTGGGTGCTCGCTTCAGATATGCGCAAGATGCGTTCAATGAAGATCGGCGACGTGGTGATCCAACCAAGACGCGATCCGGGGCACGAAGTCTTCGAGAACGTCTGTAGATCAGTAACCGCCGATCCAAATGTCATGTCAATCCACTCACGTCAAGACGGATGACACGGCCGTCAGTGTCAAAGCGGAGGTACGTGGGCGGGAGAGAGTCGAGGAACGCCTGGTTGCCCGCCTTGCCCTCCTTCTTCTCGGCGTCGATGCGCTGCTGGGCAAGAGGAGTAGCCTGCTTGTGCTTGGGGATCCAGTCGCCGACAAACAGAGTGTAGTAGGGCTCGTCCTCGACAATGACCACATCGTACTTTGCGCACACGTCGTAGACGGCTTTTTTGCGCTCGGCAAGCATGGTAGCACCTGTAGGGTTCTGGCCGGTGGGCACAGAGTAGAACACGCGAGGGCGGCGGCCCTTGCTGTCGTCCCAGTTTGCGAGCACCTCCTCCATGTACTCTGGCAGCACTCCCTGCCCGTCCATCTTGAGGGCAACAACATTGGGCTCAAAGGGGAGGTACGCGTTCATGGCGCCGGGGTACGTCCATTCCTCAACCAGGACGCTGTCGCCGAGCTCGAGCAGCATGTTGAACACCTTGCCAAAGCCATCCGTCGCGCCGACATCGAGCAGTACATCCCAGTCGGCGTACCCCGGCTTGTAGATTGTCTCCACATAGTGTCGCAGCCAGATGGGGAACGCGGGGGGACCAGATGCCTGCTGGTACTGGAGCGACGTGGCCAGCTGGATGGCCAGTGGGTCGCGCGGGTCCGACGCGTACTTCGGAACCGTAAAGCTGATGTTGCCGCCAAACAGCCAGTCAAGCAGGCCCTTCTTGGGCTTTGCAGGGACACGCGGGGGGTCGAGCGGCAGGTGGTTGTGCGGGAGCACCTCGGCCGTGAGGCTCTCGAACGGGAAGATGGCTGGCGACGGGATGCCTGTGCGCGTTAGATAAGGTGTCAGTGTGAGTATGCTCACYGMCASCKWA
>PQXP01000411.1:0-11425 GCA_002973495.1 Apiotrichum akiyoshidainum | reverse complement strand
TCRYGCCRGGCATGGCGGCGTACTTGTACATTTCCTTCATCGCGTTGGTGGTGCGGTTACGCGTGATGCGGTTGATGTGGTGGGACATGTCCTTTGCGTTGGGGAGGGCACGCGCCTCGGCCGCGGCGGCGACGGTGGGCACGGGCTGCGCGGTGTCCATTGTGAGTGAGTGTGGATGTGAAGTGGTGGTGGTGGTGGTGGTGAGAGTGTGGGAATGGGAAGAAAGAGAGCAATGAAACCCCTCCGCTGTGGCATATAATTATCAACCCAGAGAAACAGGAAGACCGACGGGGATGCGGGCAACTCGACCCAAGAGGCCAGGGAGTGGAGCAGCCAGCCATGCTTATCAATCCAACTTAAACAACCCCGGTTGCTGGGTGGTCACCTTCGGCCAAGCCCGATACAACTACGCGTGGCTTACCTTACCGAGATCGATATAGCGACGGACGGTCCTGAGGTAGAGGTTCGATCCCTCCTTCTATCGCTAGCTATCAATCTATCGAGCTATCGACGCTCATGTTGCTGCGGCGTGGCATTCCTGTTGGGGGGATCTCGTCGTAATGACACCAGCACAAGACACGCTTTCTATCGGCTCCGGCGATGACGACTCGGACTCTGCAGCCACGCCACCAGCGATGGACGAGATGGATGACCTGACACCAAACAACAACACGCCTCTCTGTCCTCCGTTCCCATCACTTTATTCAACTCTCAACATGAGCGACACCTCGTTCGATGACGACTTTCCTCTCAGCAAGACCCAGTTCATGGACCCGTGTGTTTACGCGCCTGAGCGTCGCTGACCCCAGACCGCGGGGCATGGAGGTATCCGCTTCGGCGCCAGAGTATCCCGTCCAGCCGCTGCATACAAAGTCGCTAGAGCCGCTGGCGGCCGTGTTCAACAGCGTCAACTGGGACAGGCACTATCGCCCTGATGGCCCGTTCTTCGGCGGCGGCTGCGAACCGCCCGGCGACACGCGGTCGGCGGATGTCCGCACAATCCAAGCCGTGTTCCCGTTTGACGACGGGGAGCTGTCGCCAGAGATTCTCGCTGCGGCGATCAATCAATGTCGGATAGACCGCCTGCGTCTTGGTAGAGGAGGCCGCAACTCTGAAGAAAACAGCGCGGCACTCGAGGTCGTGTTGGCCGTGCTGGACATTCCAGGTCTGCGCAAGCTGACCCTTGACTGCGCTACACCCGGCGGAGTCGAGTGTATCTGGGCCTTTCTGCGCAGCCGCCGCTGCCCGGACCTCGAGGCCGTGACTATCGACATGCCCACCAGGGAGATGGAGTGGGCCGACTCGACGACGGCGGCTATGAATGAGATTGTCGAGCTCCGCCCCAAGCTTCTCTTCCTCGACACTGAAATGGCCAACTCTATCGCAGGCTCAGAGTCCGAGGACGACGACGAGGCCCCGTGGATCCGCAAAGGTGACTTTTTCATCTGGGACAACTCAAAGTTCCAGTCACGCCGCTGCGCGTACGTCCATATCACACGGGAGCGTCGGAGACGGGCCAAGGCGGCTCACGTTGCCGCCGCCCAGATCCTCCCGACGGCAAGGCGTCTCGCCAACGCGCTGCCTGTGCTCGCGAGCCCCGATGGCGACAGTCGCGATGGCACACCGAGCGGTGCGGGCGACTCCACGGCTACCCCACCGTCTCTGTTTTCCCTCCCCCGCAACGTCCTTGAGCGTATCCTGCAGTGCTGTGCCGATGACCCCGACGCGCTGAGCGGGCCCCAGTTCGCGAGGCTGATGGCCGCCGCTCGCGATCGAGACGGCGAGCTGGGGCTCACGCGGCTGGCGCGCGATAGGAAGCGCGACGAGCAGGACCATGATGCAACACGGCTCAGCGAGTTTGGGCAGCCCCAGCTCTGGCGATGGGGCATGGCGAACTGGTGGTCGCGGATCGGCATCACGGGCCGGCCGTTGCGCGAGCTTGGCTCCTACTGAGGCCACGGGTGCCAGTCCTCGCCCCGATCCGCAGCGCGTTCTGTTCTCTGCTTTGTAAATAGCGGCCAGAGAAGCATTTTCTCCGAGCAGGGGTGCTGCTAGGGACCGCGTTCTCCAGTGCTGAGCCGTTGCATTCAAATTATGCATCTCGTTGTACGCGTACAGGACAGCCCGACTGCCACTGTTAGACGTAGATCGGCGCCTTCCATCGCTCATCGTCCACACTGCTTATCCGCCACGTCGACATGCAGAGTGTTTTGCCTCCTCTGTCGCCGCCTGCTTTCTGTCCATGCTTTCGGTCAGGAGCAGTGGGCGACTCGTGGAGGTGTGCTCGGTGCTGATATCGCAGGGCTGCTTGACAGGGCACAGTCGACAGGGTGCCGTCCCCGCCATTGACGTTCTGGCATCGCCCCACATCACATGCCCATGACCCCCACCCCGGCCGGCGCTATCAATCCCGGCGCCGAGCGGACTTGTGCAAACGAACCACAATGGCCCCTGCCGGCAGCACCCGCAGAAACAGCCGCCCCCTGCCTCTTCACATCTGAAGCAGGCGGCGCTCTCGGCCACTGGTGCTTGTCTTGCCGACAGCCCACCGCATCCACGGAAGCGAGGCCGACCCTCCGAGATCGCGAGATCTCAGATTACTCTGCTCCATAGGGCAAGGCACATGCACGGTCGTGCGCGAGACCCACCATCGTTGCGTGCCCCGTCGGACAGTGGTGCAGCCGGCCAGTGGCTCGATTGGGACGTGGGACATTGTGCGAAACCAAGGGCCACCAAGGGCGCCGTCAATGTCAATGTGAACGCGCTCCAGCCAGGCTCCTGCGAGCAGGAGAGTTCTGCGCGCGCACGCACGCGCGGGAGCGGCCTCGCAGGCTCCCTGCCCGTCAGCTCCAGCTCTTGCTTCTTGTCCTGCTCCGGATCCACCGCGATCCGCCGCAATGTGCGCGCAGAGGACCGAGCTCGCCACCCCTGAGACTGTCGAGATGACCTTGAATACGTCCAGCGCACGGGGCTGTTCTGGCCTTGACAGAGCGAGCTGCTGCTACTCGCCTTCTCGCCGCAGTGCTTGCCGCCCACGCACAGCCAGTGCCTGCTCTCGGGCACTGGGTAGTGTTCTGCCGGAACTCGAGTCTCCCAGGCCAAGCACACTGTGGCCGGGGCCGAGCACGAGGGAATCGAGCGCCAGTCTGTGCAGCCCCGAGGCCAAGAGCAAGAGCGGACCCACTCTGCCCAGTGCCGGCAGACGTGTCTCACGACTAGACGCAGGTCCCGAGCTGCCTGCCTGTGCCCACAGCACCCGTCGGTGTCCTCTATGACCCGCGTTCTCCGAGCAGCAGCGCCGCCGCTATCGGCAGCCTGCCAGGGTGCCTCCATCTCTGTCGCTGTTTCTCTCTCTTGTCTCATCTCCTCCCGCCACCCCCCGAATAAGCAGACGCCTTCGCACCTACATGCCGCTGCTCGTGGGCAGGCGGCGATGGCGCGCATGCGCACGCACAAGCACTGCCTCCTGCTCCTGCATCGTGCATCGTGCGGCCTGCGACGGCCGCCAACCGCTGTACCTGCGCGGCAGGTGGCAAGGCAGGGGTGGTGCCCTTTAGCCATGGGGCGTACGCGCCAGGCCAGCCACGGTGTGCGGGTCGGCCCTGTCGCCACAAGGGCCGAGCTCCAGCTGTACATTGCTCGTGCTGTACCTGTACCGGCAGGCCCCACAGGACGAGCGCCAGGAGCAAAGAGCACCAAGCAACACGGCGGCGCCGCGCCGCGGTTCCAGGTTCCAGGTTCCAGGATCGTTCGTTCGAGGTTCGCTAGCGGTTTGCTGTTCGAGGTTGGTCGTTCAAAAGGTCTGTTTCGAGGATGCGCTCTGCTGGTTCTGGCTGCCCGCTGCGGCTGCAGGCTGCAGGCTGCAGGCTGCAGGCTCGTGCTGCCTATTTACCCCGCACTCGTTTTGCGTTGCGGCGCTGCCTTGCCTCGCAGTGCGCATTGTTGCTGCCGCCGCCACCCTAGCGTCCAGTGCGTCCGTGGCCAGTCAGAACAATAGGGCTCCTGGCTCCAAGTGCAATGCAAGGTGCATGGCCAGGTGCATGGCCAGGTGCAGGTGCAGGCCAGCAGGCAGCGCAGTGCGGCTCCACACCACCGACCGACCACTGCACATCCCCTGTTGCCTGGGTCTGTGGCCTGGGTCGGTCCTCCACGCAGCTGGGCTTCGAGCCGGGGCCAGCAGCTGGCAGCTGGTAGCTGGCAGCAGCAAGCCAGCACGCCAGCACGCCAGGGAACGAGCCTGCAAGCCCAGCCAAGTCATGCCGCCGCTGCCTGTTGCTGCCGATGCTGCTGCAGCTGCTGGCTGCCTTCTTCTCTCTCTGACAACTCGGGTGCTCATCATTCAACACCAACAACTTCCATTCCACTTGGACCATACTTGCGCACTCGCCTCTCACCCGCATCTCTGTTGTGTTTCTCGTCTCTCTCGTTGTCCGTCTCGTTCTCGCTCTTGCTCTCCGCTCCCCATCCCCAAAAGCGATCACCGTCGCTCTCAACCAACGTTCCACCCACCTTCCACCTCCCACCCACCTCCCCCTACCCACACCGACACAATGGCCACTCGCCGCCAGGACTCGCGCGGCTCTTCCGTGCAGGAGAAGACGACGCGCGGCTCCAGCTCGGCCGCGCCGCGCAAGGTGCGCTTCAACGTCGGCAGCACCTACCACATTGTCGATGTCATTGGCGAGGGCGCATACGGTGTCGTCGTGTCGGCCGTGCACCGGCCGTCCAACACAAAGGTCGCGATCAAGAAGATTGCCCCGTTCGACCACTCCATGTTCACCCTGCGCACCCTCCGCGAGCTCAAGCTGCTCAAGTACTTTGCCGACGAGGGCGTGAGCGAGAATGTAAGCTGCTGCTACTGCTGTAGGTTGCTGAGCCGGCAGATTATCACGATCCTCGATATTATCAAGCCGCCGTCGTTTGACCAGTTCAAGGAAGGTACGTCTCGTCTTGCATCGCTCGGAACCCACGGCCTCGGCCGGAAAGCACCGCGATGCTGCTCGCATTTCTGCCCATGTCTCACTCCAAAAGTCTACCTCGTCCAGGAGCTGCTTGAAACAGACCTCCACCGCGTCATCCGCACCCAGGACCTCTCGGACGACCACTGCCAGTACTTTATCTACCAGACGTGCCGCGCGCTCAAGGCGCTGCACTCTGCGGAGAGTGAGTAAAGCTGCTGCTGCTGCTGCTGCGACGCCTGTGCAGTCTAACCTCTAGTCATCCACCGCGACCTCAAGCCGTCCAACCTGCTGCTGAACGCCAACTGCGACCTCAAGGTGTGCGACTTTGGCCTGGCACGCAGCACCCAGACGGCGGTGCCCAACTCGCGCGAGCAGGGATTCATGACGGAATGTAATGTCCTCCGCTGCGCCTACAGCTCACCCTCAGACGTCGCGACGCGCTGGTACCGCGCCCCCGAGGTGATGCTCTCGTTCCGCATGTACAACAAGTCGATCGACATCTGGTCCATTGGCTGTATTCTCGCAGAAATGCTCAGCGGCAAGCCGCTCTTCCCCGGCAAGGACTAGTGGGTTTTACAGAATTCTGCAGGGGCTGACGCTGCAGCCACCACCAGCTGTCGCTCATCCTCGACGTGCTCGGCACACCCACGCTCGACGAGTTTTACGCAATCACGTCCCGAAGGTCCAAGGACTATATCCGCTCGATGCCGTTCCGCAAGAAGCGCAGCTTTGAGTCGCTGTTCCCGAATGCCAACCCGCTGGCGATTGACTTTCTGACCAAGACGCTTACCTGTGAGTGCTGCGGCCTGTGCAGTCAGGCGGGCCCCCGGAGCTGACCCTCGCAGTCGACCCGCGCAAACGGTACAATGTCGGCCAGTGTCTCGAGCACCCGTACCTGGAGGCATACCACGACCCCGAGGACGAGCCGACAGCCAAGCCCTTGGATCCGTCGTTCTTTACGTTTGACCTGATGAAGGACGAGATTAGCCGCGAGGAGCTCAAGCGGCTACTCTACGACGAGGTGACGAGCTTCCACCGCTTCTAGTGGCTGGGGTAGAGAGGGGAGGGGGGGGGGGGGTTATTTACGACCAGGACCGGAATATTATGACTTTGCACGAGTGCGTGATCATTTTTCAAGGGATTTTCTGCTGCTTTTTTCAGTTTTTTCTTTTCTCTCATCTCTTTATTCTTTTTTTTATTCTTTTTTTCTTTTGTATCATGGATATGTCATCAGTACGATCAGCGTTAGTAAGATCAGATGGGGCGGGGAATCGGAGACGGAGAGAGAGAGAGAGATGAAGAGATGGAGATGTGGATGGAGGTGGTGGCTACGGCCGAGAGATAGATATCACTGTTAATAAAAGAGGCGACGACGATGACGACGACGACCCCCCTCCACCCAATTTCAGATTTTGGTTCCGCCTTCCGCCTGGCTGGCTGGCTGGCTGGCTGGCTGCCTGGCTGTTTGATGACGAGTGAACCCTGGGCCTGGATGTGGTGGTGGTGTCTTGCCTTCCCTCGTCGCCCATCCTACGCCGCCGCCTCCGCCTCCGCCTCCGCCGCCGCCGCCGCCGTGTCTCTGCTCGTCGTCGTCGTCGTCTTGCTCCTGCAGAGAGACATTTGTATTCATTTCATATTCATTCATATTCCCTCCCCGCCCCCCTCCCTTCCCCTCCCCCTTACACCCAACTCCACTACCCACTCACTACCACGACGACAACGACCACCACCACATCCACCACCACATCCACCACATCCTCCACCACCACATCACCATCACCATCACCATCACCATCACCATCACCACATCACCCTCAGCCCATCACAACCACCCTTCCCCCCCMCCMCCCMCCYCCACCACACCGCCGGTAGCCCCCACACGCGCGCGCGCTTCCTTGCACCAGGGAGGCGCCCCCCAGCGTCACAGCGTCCACCCGCACTGCCCCCAACCGCATCCATGCCATATACGTCGCCCAGACTCGAGGGCGAGGTAGTCCCCGGCCCGCTCCCCACTGCTACCACACCACCAACATCACACTCACAGCCTCCATCCACCAGTCAGTGGTCCACCCCTCACGGAGCAGCCGTCCCGGCAGCCATCCCATCACCCATGCGCCCGCCACTCGAGGTCTCCCCAAAGGACCGCTCGACAGAGACATTCCGCGGACCAGGCATCGACCTCCCTCTCTCCCATCTCGTGCTCGACGTGGCCCACGGTAATGGCAACGGTCTCTATATGCCCCAGCCCGAGCCTCCAGTACCCGTGAGTAAGGGAACCCCATTCTGTCTTCTCACACCCGTTCCCCACAGCTGTCCGCTTCCTCGTCGTCTACATCATCAAACCCCATCTTCTCATGGCCTTCCCTGCTTCCCGGTGTGCCTCCTCCAGGCAGGGACCCATTCGACACTACAAACTCGTTTGCGGACGACCCCTTTGCCCACCGCTCCAGCGAGAGCTCCTCGGGCGACGACTACGACATGCGCACAGTAGCATCCGCAGGCTCCCCAGGCCAGCCAGCCTGGACACGCCCCATCCCCCAGCATCAAATGTCGACCGACAGCTTCTACGGCTCGCTGCGTTCAGACTCGGGGCTCCTTCTCGACCAAAAGGCCCTCCACCACCCAGCCCCCCGCCGCAACGGAGCCAACGACCCGTATCACTCGGTATCAATGGAGCTCGCAGACTCGCTCCAGACCGCCATCCAGAACCTCCTCTATGTCTCGCCCCCGCACCTCGTCGACAATGTCAAGGAGCAGTACGCCGGCTGTTCAGTCCCCATGCCCGCAACGTGGATCTCCGGTCTCCTCGCAAACCTCCGTGGATTAAACTACCTGTCGGCCAATCTCGTGCCAATATGCGAGGGCCAGACGTCTGGCGTCCGCATCGTGCGCGAGTTTGACGTCGGTTCTGTGGTTCAGAACGTTGCAGACCAGCTTAGCGCAGAGCTCTCGCAGGCCGACGTCGAGCTCGTCCTGCTGCAGCCCGGCGACCTCGGCCTCCGCACCGCGAGCCTTATCGGCGACCGCGAGGGTATCAGCTATGCGGTCACACATGTGAGTTTGCGAAGATCGTGCCTCAACTGACCCCAGGTGGTTCGCCAGATCCTCGCCGTCGCGAATCGCGGCGACACCATCGAGATTGGCTACCACATTGTGCCGCAGTCGCCTCGCCGCTTCTCCGAGACGTCGTTCACAGCCTCGCCGTCGGCGTCGCCTGGCCCCGGGTCGCTTCCTGGGTCGCTGCCCAACATTGACATGCTGTGCACGTTTGAGATCACACACAACATTACACACACGCCGGATCTGAACGCGGCTACCCCAAAGGCCGAGGTGGTGAACCCGTTCACACGGCTAGTGGAGCAAAAGGCTGCCTCGACCCCCAAGCTCAACACCCCGCTGTGCAACCGGTTAATGCGACAGGTCAACGCGTTGGTAAAGTCGGACGCAACGCCGTCGTCGCCGGGCTTTGGCGTGCCGCGCAACACGTACGAGGTGTCGATTGCTCTGCCTCGGGGACGGACAGAGACGACGACAGACGACGAGGGCCTCAAGCCATCGTTTGGCGATCCATCTCCCTCTGCCGCAGATCTCGCCGATTTTGTAGAGACGCTGCGCGACCGCAAGGTCACCGTCTTTGCCAACCACTCGAGCTTCTTCTCCCGCCAGTTGATATCGCACCTGACTAGTCTTGGTCTCGATGCCGTGCTTATTGACGCCGCCACCGGCGAGCCGCCTCCCTCGTCGCGGTTTGTCATCATCGACGACGACGTGAGCGTCCTCCGCCGCGAGCTGGTCAGGCTCAAGCCCGACTCGATCAGCCTACGCCGTCCATTGAAGCGCCCCGGCCTGTTCAGGAACCACAAATCTACTTCACATCTTCGTCAGCCGCCGACGCCGACGACCATTATCCACTTTACAAGCTTGGACAAGTACCATCAGGTGCGCGATGCCGTGTCAAACATCGGCGCCGCGCAGCCCGAGACGCTCGTCGTGCCGAAACCCGTCGGACCCCGTCGTCTGCTCACGTCGCTGTTCACTGCGATCCGCCAGCCAGCCCTCGACCCCGCGTTCTCCCCCATCGTCACCAGCCCCCGCTCTCCACAAAACTCCTCTGGGAACCGCACGCCTACTGGTGTTGTGCAGGACGGTTTCTTTGATTCCATCGATCTTCAAGCCGACTCTGGCGCTCCGCAAAAGGCGCGTTCGCCCCTGAGCGAGTTCCCGCCGCCTTCCAGCACGCGCGAGACGCCGCGTATCCCGCTCTCCACGCCCGGCATAGAAACCCCCGCGTCCGAGTACTTTTCCCGCGCGTCAAAGTCGACGTCTGGGGCCGCTGGAGTCGTGCTCAAGAGTCCCGACGGCCGCCCGCTGGGTGTCTACTTTGAGCCGCCAGGTAGCGGCCGTTCCGTGTCCTTTTCCCAGCCCCCGTCGCGCAAGCCGAACAGCCGGCGCACCTCTGGCGAGAACGAGAGCGCCACGCAGCCGTTGCCGTCTCCGACCGACTCGATGCACCCGTCCCGTCGCGCGTCGGCCATATCCACATCGACAGAGGACTCGACTGCTGCGGACGAGAAGGAGCTCTCTCCGCCGCCGCCGCCACCCTCCATTGGCCGCCGCAAGACGCTCCCGACGCCGCCCGACTCGAAGCCCATCCTGGCCCACGGCCGCGAGCGCTCGTCGACCCTCACGCGCCACAACGAAGAGCGCCAGGCCAAGAACCTGCCAAACATTGTCGAGAATAAGGTACTTGCGCGGCCGCCGACCAAGGCCGACGTCGTCGTCCCGCCCATCAACGTGCTGATTGTCGAGGGTATGTGAATAGCTGTGATGTGCGCTGACACTCAGATAACCCCATTAACCAGAACATTCTCAGCATGTTCTTCCGCAAGAAGAAGATCCGGCACCAGACCGCCAAGGACGGCCTCGAGGCGGTGGAAAAGTGGCGCACCGGCGGGTTCCATCTCATCCTCGTGAGCTTCCATGTAACCCTCCCAAAGCTGACTCCAGATGGATATCCAGCTTCCCGTCATGGACGGCATCGAGGCGACGAAAGAAATCCGCAAGCTGGAGAAGAACAACAATATTGGCGTGTTCCCCAGCACGCCGCTGGTCGACCACCAGCGGCCGATCGAGATGCCCGCGAGCTCCCCCTTCCGGTCGTCTGTCATTATCGTCGCTCTCACCGCCTCGTCGCTGCAGACTGACCGTGTCGCCGCGCTTGCCGCCGGCTGCAACGACTTCCTGACCAAGCCCGTCTCGCTCAAGTGGCTCGAGAAGAAGACGGTCGAGTGGGGCTGCATGCAGGCGCTCATCGACTTTGAGGGCTGGCGGCGCTGGAAGGGCGGCGACGGCGTCGACCCGTTCGAGACGCGCCGGGGCTTCCAGACGGGCGGCGACGCGGCCGCAAACAAGGTCGCGAGCCGCCTCCGGATCGACAGACACAAGTGGCGCCCGGCAAAGAAGGAGCCGCATGCGCTCACGGCTGCGTCGGCAGCCACGGGCACGGCCGCAGCCGCAGCCGCAGAGTAACCCCTCTGCCCCAGCAGTGAATCAGCGCGCTCCGTTCCAGTTCCGATCGGGATTGGGGATCGGGAACGCAGCCCACCCACCTACACCAACACCACAGCAGCAGCAGCAACAGAGAAGTAGCAACAGAGAAGGAGCAAGTTGTAAATCTACTCTATGATCTAGGATCTCACACAATGCATGTCTCATGTCTATTCTACAAGAGGTGGTGGTGGCCGGTCTAGGTGCGAGGGGCTGGACCTCTATCTGGGGGCGGGGTATGCGCCAGCGAGCGGGGGAGATGTCGCTGGGCTTTTAGATGTGGCAGGCTATAGCTGTGGACAACTCTATGCGCTCAGAGGCTCAGAGTCCAGGCGCCGTCCTTGAACGTGACGCGGACGCCGGCGAGAATGTCGCCCTGCGCGATCGTCTTGTCCTTGTTCTGGCCGACCTTGCCGAGCCACTCCTGCAGCGAGACGCCGCCGTCGACCTTGCCCTCAAGCTTGGACATGTGCTTCTTGATGCGCTTCATGGTCTTCTCGGACGCCTCGGGGGCTGCCGGGGTGGCCTCGGCGGCAGCAGCAGCAGCAGCGGGCTCGTCGTCGCGCTTGCGCTTCTTGGCGGCAGGCTCCTCGCCGGCGTCCGCGGCGCGGGCGGCCTCGGCGGCCTCGGCGTTGATGCGCGAGTTGGCCTTGGCGCCCGTTCCGCCCTTGTCGCCCTTCTTCTTGTACTTGGACTTCTTCTTCTCGCCCTCGTCGCCGGCCGCAGCGGGGGCGGGGGAGGGAGCGGCCGAGTCGCCCGCCTCGGACGGCGCGGCCGAGCCCCAGGTGCGCATGCCGCCCTCGGGGGCAGTGCGGTTCTCGCCCGTGACCGACTTGCGGTTGGGGGGCACGCCCGGCGCCGGGGCGGCCTGCTGGTAGCCGCCGCGCTGGAAGCCGCCGCGGCCGCCCTGGAAGCCA
>PQXP01000617.1:0-11126 GCA_002973495.1 Apiotrichum akiyoshidainum | reverse complement strand
CCCCTCCCCCATCCACTTTAATACCAATCCCCTTCAACAACAGCGGCGACGACTGCACACCTCTCATCCTATCAACCTCTACCTATCGCCCCTCTCACAACAATGGCCGGATACCGTGAGAGCCGTCACAACAACAACATCACACAACGCTGACCACAGGCCTCGAGTACGCCTCCACCGGTCGCGCAAAGTGCGTCGGCAAGAAGCCGTGCCATGGCACCCAGATCCCAAAGGGCCAGTTCCGCATCGGCACCTGGGTCGAGATGATGGGCCACGGCTCGTTCAAGTGGCGTCACTGGGGATGTGGGTATCGGTTTCTTGCGGCGATGACGATCACGAGAGCGCGAGGGAACGTGAGAACAGCAGGGAGGGCACATGTTTTGAGCTGGCCAGGGCGTATACTCGAGCTCCCAGCAACAGTGTCCAGCTCATGAGATGCTGCTCACGACACGGTTGAGCGGCTCGCCCACCTCCACCGCCGCCGTCGCCGTCTCGTCTTCCTCACAGAGACTCCTGCCTTGCCTCCTTACCCGCCCCGCCGTTTGACATGATCTGATAGCAGGCACCACCCCCAAGATGATTGAACACTTCAAGGAGCAGTTTGACGAGGCCGAGGAGCTCGACGGCTACGAGGACCTCAGCGCCGAGGACCAGGCGCGCGTCAAGAAGGCCTGGGCTGTTGGAGATGGTGCGTCGAGCGTTTACCCGCCAGCTCTCCGTTTTTGCGACGCAAGCTGACCTCCAGTCGACCCCGCCGACATTCCCGAGTCGGCCAAGAAGGCGGACGGCGACGAGTCGGAGGAGGACAAGCCCAAGAAGAAGGCGCCGGCCAAGAAGGCCGCCCCGAAGAAGGCCGCAAAGAAGGCTGCCGACTCGGACTCGGAGGACGACAAGCCCAAGAAGAAGGCGCCCGCAAAGAAGGCCGCCAAGAAGGCTGCCGACTCGGACTCGGAGGACGACAAGCCCAAGAAGAAGGCGCCCGCAAAGAAGGCGGCGCCCGCGAAGAAGGCTGCGCCCAAGGTACGTGCTATCTGACGGCGCTGATCTGAGCACTAACCCCCCGTCCAGTCGCGCAAGAAGAAGGCCGACACAGAGTCCGAGTCGGAGGGCGACATGAGCGCGAGCGCGAGCGAGAGCGAGGCGGAAATGTCCGACTCGAGCGTCGAGGCGCCCAAGAAGAAGGGCAAGGCCGCAAAGGCGGCGCCCAAGAAGAAGGCCGCGGCAAAGAAGCGTGCCGCGTCCGACTCTGACGAGTCGGACGACGACTTTTCCGACGCTCCCAAGGTGAGCTTGTGGCCACTACAGTCGCTGACACGCAGGCCAAGCGCGCAAAGCCCGCGTCCAAGGGCAAGCCCGCCTCCAAGGATAAGCCCGCGTCCAAGGGCAAGCCTGCCAGCGCAGGCCGCAAGCCCGCGTCCAAGCGCAAGGTCATTGCCGCCAGCGACGACGACGCGTAGACGGCGGACACCGAGCATCCTGTCAAGTTTGATATCCCACCACGCCGAGACATCCCGGCGACACGCCTATGCGGGTAGATACGATGCGGCGCGACACGTGCCGATAGCTGGCACACTGTGCGCCCAGCGGATAAGCGACACGCGCGACCACACCACCTCCAGCTCCCATATTCCCTCGCGCTCTTCTTGCAACAACCTCTTCCCCTGCTCCATTCCGCCGACCCCCGTGATACCTATATACTCCCACCCGCTTCTTCAGTGACAGTGCAGTTCAGTTCGTAGTAGCGCCGCCGTGTGCCATGCGGGCGCCATGTGATTTTCGTCAACCAGTCCGGCACATCTTGCTCCGTCGCCGTTGCCGTTTCCGCTGCCATGCCCTCGCCCTTGCCATGAGTCAGCAGGCCGGCAGGCACAGTGCACCTGAAACCTGGCCAAAGGGCCGAGCTGCGGGCACTGGCGACTGCGTCCCATGGCTCGGTGCACTGAGGCCGTGAGCCGCACGCCGCGCGCATAGTAGTCTCAGCAACCCACCCCACTACACGGCAGACACCTGCCCCCGCACACGATACCGTGCTGGCCGCAGCGCGCCCCTTGCCTGGAGCGCTAGAGCGCACGGGTCTGACACCGGCACCCCGCATTACTCCCTGCCCCGCACATCTCATGAAAGCACAAAAGACAAGAAAGACAAAAAAAAAAAAAAAAAAATCACATGTTCCCCCTAGCCGACTTGAACGACTGACCTCGACATTACTAGTGTCGCGCTCTACCACTGAGCTAAGAGGGACGCTGGGGGCAGCGGCCGCGCAGACTGTCCCATGCGTGCGCGCGTGCTCGCCTGCGGCGCAGACTCGTCAGTTGGCGTTTGTCGTAAAGTTGCATTCGGGATCGGTGTGGGCATGGGTCCCGTGTCCTCTTGTCTTGTCTACTCTACACTACTACAACTGCTCCTGCTCACCTGCTGCTGAAACTGCTCCTGCTCACCTGCTGCTGATCCCCCGCCCTCTGGTCATGCTATTACTGCGACTCCCTGCCCCCCGATCGGCCCGGCCGCCACTCGCCGTCTCCGCCCGCCCGCTGCCGCCCGCGCGCGCTCACTGCCCGTCGCGGTGCGCCTTGATGGAGCGCAGCTCGTCGAGGCGGCCGCGGAGCTTGGGGACCTCGAGGAGGCGGTGCTCGAGCTCCTGCTTCTCCTCCTGGAGCGCGAGGCGGCGCTCGGCGTCGAGCTCGGTGAAGACGTAGCCGCCCACGCCGTCGTACTGCAGCACCATCGAGTGGTACTTCCACAGCGACGGGCGGTGCGAGACGGTCATGAGCGTGATGCCGAGTTCTGGGAGTGTCAGCTGGTAGACAACGATCCAGGCCCGGGAGACTTACCGGTGGCGCGGTCGTAAAAGACCTTTTCAATCTCGAGCGTGACGGCCGACGTCGACTCGTCGAGGATGGCGTACTTTGGCTTGTGGTAGAAGAGGCGCGCCATGGCGATGCGCTGCTTGTCGCCGCCGGAGAGGGCGTCGCGCCACTCGCGCACCGTCTCCCAGCCGCCCTCGCGCTCGACAATGTGGTCCATCTCGACGACCTTGAGCATCGCGAGGAGGTCCTTGTCGGTAATGTTCTTCTTGAGCATGTCGACGTGCGCGTCCGGGTAGATGACCTGGTCGCGCAGCGTGCCGCGGCACAGGTATGGGCGCTGGGGAATGTACGTAAACTCGGACTCGCGGGGCTTGTATACTGTGCCGCCGTAGACGGGCCACAGGCCGCCGAGGATGCGGAAGAGCGAGCTCTTGCCGCAGCCGTTCGGGCCGACGACAAGCAGGTGCTTTCCGGGCTCCACGTTGAAGGACATGCTCTTGATGAGCACGTCGCCGTTTGGCGAGATGAGCGGCACCTGGTCGAACCGGATCTCCTCCGACTCGACCACCTTGCCGCGGCCCTTGAGCAGACGCGCATTCTCCTCGGTGCTGGCGCTCGACACCAGCTTCTTGTGGTACACGCCCGCTTTGACGTCGTCCATGGCGTTGAGCAGGTCTGCGACGCGCGAGGTGTAGCCCGCGAGCTCGGACAGCTCCTTGTAGCTGTACATGACACGGCCGAACGCGTCCGACGACGAAACGAGCAGGCGACGGTTCGTGACAAAGCCTGTTGTCAGTTGAAAGGCACAGAGGCCTCAGCTCACCCTCAGTCCTGCTGCCGAGGTCGCCGGTGCTGACGCCGAGGCGGCCGCCGATGAACACGGGGATGGCGCACACCACGAGGCCGAACGATCCCCAGGCCCACTTGATGATGCCCTCCTCGGCCATGGCGTGCCAGATGCGCGTGCGGAGGACGCGGTTGGCGTGCTTGACGAGCGCAAAGTACCCGCGCTCGATAATGTTCTTTTCGTACTCTTCGCCGTGGTAAAAGGCGACCTCTTCCGCATTCTCCAGCAGGCGCGAGTGCGTAAAGCGCAGCTCGCCCTCGAGCGTCGCTTCGTGCGCGGCGTACTCGCCAAACGGCGGGGTGATGGCCTTGAGCACGAGGGCAGACGACTGCACGAGCGCAGTGAGGAGCACGAGACCCTCGGCGCCGACGTTGCGCGACAGCTGGTAGTTGTACAGAATGACGTCGAGGACAGGCTTGGCGAGCGACGAGTAGATCTCGGCCAGCTTGTTGCTAAACTGCTGCACGTCGACAGTCACGTACTGGTCCGCATTCTTGATGCGGTCGTCGAGGTTGGTCAGCTTGTAGTAGAGCTTGATGTCCTCGCCGTCGGTGCCCTCGGACGTGAGGTACTCTTTGAGTATATGCTTTGAGAGTCTCGCGGTCAGCGGCCCGCCACAATCTGTCAACATACCGAGAGCGGTACGCCAGCGCAAGCTCGTTTTGCAGGTACACGATCATCGAGTTGGTGTAGGTGGCCGGGATGGCAATGGCGCAGAAGCGCGCAATGTTCATGAGGAACAGCTTCCACTGGCCCGTGACCATGGACGAGACAATGCTGGCAGTTAGCGCGAGATGCCCAGGAGCGAGCAAAATTCAGAGCAGCCGGGGGAAGCGGGTCGCCACCGACAGACTTGACCCAACGCGACTCACCGTCCATCGAGGTCCGCGACGTAGAGCGAGAGCGCCGTGCGCGCGATGAGGAAGAACGTGTGGAGCGCAAGCATGGCCGACTCGCGCGAGCGGAGGCCCGGGATGACGATACGCAGCAGCCGCGTGAGGTTGGCCTTGAACTGCGGGTCGTTGATGCTCGTCTTGCTCCCCTTGCGCCCCTTTCCTTTGCGTTTCGCGCGCGCCTCGGCCGCGCCCGCCTTGTTGCTGCTGCTGCCGCCGAGCGAACCGTACTTGCCGCCGAGGTTGGCGGCCGCCTGGTACATGCAGTACAGGACAAAGCCGCCGGTCAGCGCGCGCTGCGCGCCCTTGCGGTGCGCCATGTACGTTGCGAGCGCGCTCCTCGCGGCCGTCGCCACTTGCGAGCGGAGGTGCGCGGCGGACGCCACGGGGCGCGAGAGGACCGTGGACATGGAGGGAGATGTGAGAGGGGGGTAGTGGTGGTGGTAGTGGTAGTGGCCGAACTAGGGCCTGAAGAAAGTAGACACCGAGCCAGTGGTGGTGGTGGAGTGTGTTTGTGCCGGGTGGGTTTCTGGCGGGATGGTCGAACGAGTGTGGTGTGTAATGTCGCTGCTGTCGGAGTCGGTTCCGGGGTGCGCGCGCGACGGGATGGGTGTAAAGGTAAAGTGTCGAGACGCTGTGGTAGCTATAGTAGTAGTAGTAGTAGGATCATTGGGTCGTCCATGCCATCTCCAACGTCTCCCATGCTCTTCAAGTTGCGACCATGCGACCCCTCCCCCGTCGGTGTCCATGTCCCACCCCCGCTACAGTGCGTCATTGCCGGGCCAACCGGGAGCATTTCATTCGCCACATTGCCGTGGACTGCCCGTGGAGGCCCATATTGCTCAGGACGATGCCGCACTAGCATCCATGATGCATACAGTCAGTCCATGCCGTCTCCGTGCATGCCGTCCTCGGACATGAGCCTGCCTTGTGCTTCTGGCCGACGCCCATATACCCATGCACCCATCCATGTACCGCACCACCAGGCTGCACCACTGATTGCATGATCATGATCGTCTTTTGTCTTTTTATTACAAAGCTCCCTGCTCCTCTACCAGGGCACTCTTCCTGCCTGTACTAGCTACTAGTTGTTGGGTAGTACTGAAACGGGGTGCGAGCGGTATCTCTCCGCGCGAGTCAGCCACAGCAGAAGCCGATGGCGGTCGTGGCAGGGCCTCTAAAGCCGGCCTCCGCCGACACCGCAACGACACTCAATGTCTGCTACCTCCCCTTACATCCTGCTCCGACTCACGCCCGCCCGCGCATCATCCTAGAGGCGCTCAATGACCATGGCCGAGGCGGCACCACCACCGTTGCAGATGGCGGCGACACCCTTCTGTCCGGGCTTGAGGGCGTGGATGAGGGTTACAATGATACGGGTGCCCGAGCAGCCGATGGGGTGGCCGAGAGCGACGGCACCACCGCGGGTGTTGACAATCGAGCGGTCGAGGCCGAGAACCTTCTCAGCGGCGACGGCGACGACCGAGAAGGCCTCGTTGAACTCCCAGAGGGCAATGTCCTCCTTCTTGACGCCAGCGGCCTCGAGGGCCTTGGGGACGGCAAGGGTGGGGGCAGTGGGGAAGTCGATGGGGGCAGCGGCGGCGTCGGCGTAGCCAAGGATCTTGGCGACGGGCTTGAGGCCCTCCTTCTCGACAATCTCGCCCGAGGCAAGGACAACGGCGGCGGCACCGTCGTTGAGGGTCGAGGCGTTGGCGGCGGTGACAGTTCCCGAGCCGTCACGGACGAAGACGGGCTTGATGTCACGGAACTTGGCCTTGAGGAGCTTCTTGTAGTCCTCGTCCTCCGAGACGACAACGTCGCCCTTGCGGGTCTTGACAGTGACGGGGCAGATCTCCTCCTTGAAGAGGCCCTTGGCCCAGGCGTCCTCGGCACGCTCGTACGACGAGAGGCAGTGGTCGTCCTGCTCCTGGCGGGTGATGCCGAGCTGCTTGGCAGTGTGCTCGGCACAGTTGCCCATGGGGAACTTGTTGTAGACGTCAAAGAGACCGTCAACAACGAGCGAGTCCTTGGACTCGTAGTGGCCAAAGGCAGGGAGGTGGCGGGCAGTGAGGAAGCTGAGGTCAGCAAGTGGAGGTGGAGGACGGGTTGGATGAACCGGCCGGAAAAACCGAGTCTCGAGTGCAACAGGCGGTTAACTACAGGGCAACGCCCTGTGGTCTGTCTACGACTGCACTGTGACTGGAGCATATCATTGGGAGCGACGGATGTCGCTCGGCGCCATCTCCGCGCCGACAGAAAGAAACCAGGGTAGCCCTGTCTTATCTCTGCCCCAAGAGAGATCTCCGCCGCCTCGGCTCGCGGGGCGGCTCGAGTCTCTCCGTCTCGGTTCATCCTGCTAGACACTCACGGAGCGTTGGACATCGACTCCATGCCACCGGCAACCATGACCTCGCGCTGGCCGAGCTGGATAGCCTGCGAGGCCATCATGATGGTCTTGAGACCCGAGGCGCAGACCTTGTTGATGGTGGTGGCGTCGGCCGAGAGGGGGAGGCTGTATTGTCAGCTTTGGATCGGGGCTTGTGAGCTGCGTGTGGGGGTCGGGAGCACAGGCTCGTCGCCCCACAGATCATGAAACGTACCCAGCAGCGATGCCGACCTGGCGGGCGGGCGACTGTCCGACACCGGCCTGGACGACGTTGCCCATGAAGATCT
Source organism: Apiotrichum akiyoshidainum (assembly GCA_002973495.1). Classification (NCBI taxonomy): domain Eukaryota; kingdom Fungi; phylum Basidiomycota; class Tremellomycetes; order Trichosporonales; family Trichosporonaceae; genus Apiotrichum; species Apiotrichum akiyoshidainum. Next base: position 3,906 of record PQXP01000617.1, on the reverse strand, counting down.
CCTCAACGAGCTCGGGCTTGACCTTGGACTTCTCGAGGGCCGACTTGACGGCGACGGTGCCGAGGGCGGGGGCGGTGAGCGAGGCGAGCGAGCCGTCCTTGGCACCGATGGGGGTGCGCGAGGCGCTGACAATGTAGACGGACTTGGTGGACTGGGGTTAGTGGTGTCCGGGTAGGCAGCCGACCGTGCATGATGCGTGCACGCTGCGTGCTGCGCCGCTGGCCGCTGGCTGCAGACTGCCTGCCTGCCATGCCGTATGCTGCGGGCATGAGGCAGATCGCCGTCGTGCTTGCTGGCTTACAAAGCCCACAGCAAGCCGACGCAGGCACAGAGGAGCTCGAGCGGGGGTAGCATGCACGCAAGATGCACGACAGCTACAGGTTGATTACTCACCATGCTGCGCGACTGGCGGGCGATGGTGTTGACGGAGCGGATGGAGCGGTTGAACATTGGAAAGAACGAAAGCGAGAGAGCTGGCTTTTGTTGACTGACGCGGTGGCCGTGGAACGTGGTGGTGTGGGTGGGTGGACTCGTACGATTTGGCTGGGGCAGCGAGTCAGGGCCGGGGATTGGCTGCTTGCTGGCTGGCTGGCTGGCTGGGGGGTGGTTAGCGATGGTGGTGGATGGTGGAGGGAGGGAGATGGTGCGATGGGTGGATGTAGGAAGTGGTTCGACGACGACGACTGACCAGAAGATGGAGGGGAGATGGGACGACGGGGAAGAGAACGGGGGTTGATAGGTACTGGTAGGTATTAAATGCATGACCCGGGAAACCACTCTCTCTTTTACTTTTACTCACCGTGCTACTCGCCGTGCCGCCGTGCCGAGACTCGTCTCCTCCCCCCTTCCCACTAAGCCCCGTACAAGCCCCGGAGCATCCGTCTACAGCAGCCAGCCAGTGACATCCTGCAAATGCATGCGCGTAATGCTGCCAGCCCGCCCCCCGGGGGGCTGCATCAACATGGACCACGCCCACCACCACTCACAGCGCGGGTCACCCGCCAGCTTCGCCTATTTCAGATCCGGCCGTTGGGGTCCGGTGCGACACAGCCGAGCATCATCCTGCCCCCTGGTTCAGCCGACAACCAACCACCACCAGGGCCGAACAGCCAGATCTATCTCGTCCCCTCAGCGCAGCAGCAGCAGCAGCAGCAGCTTTTATTGATCCTAATGTATGCATCGAGCGGTGGGGGGGTATACAGTACAGCAATGGGCAGCAGCACTTAGACGTACTTGCCGAAGAAGGGAATGAGCGACTGAGCGAGAGTGTAGGAGAAGACAAGCTTGGGGCCGACAACGAGGATCTGGAGAGGTGTCAGCAAACGGCAAGAAAAGGTGGAGGGGGGACACGGCCAAGACATGACCACGTCTCTGTGGGGCAGCGCGGGGCAACAGTGTCGCAGAAAAGAACAGGACAGCAAGGGACACTCGCACGAGCTCTCGGGCGTAAGAGCTTGGTCACAACCGTGCAACGTGATTGACCACAAGTTGCTCTGGCCCGCCGCATATCCGCGCGGGACGACGGCCGGCCCTTATCACGTCGATCACACCCATGCACGCAGAACAGTGCGTTCCTGCCGAAAGGCATTCCGGCACCGTCCGCTTATCACTGATCCAGAGGGATTAACCAAGCCGATGAGCCAGGAAAGGATCTAGCCGAAGAGATCAAGCCAAATGTCAAGCCAGACGACATGGCAGTCTCCCAGTCAAGACACCAAACACCTCGAGATCAAGATATCGCCACGCCTGAAACTGTTCCCTGCTCGCAAACACCTCATATCGCAACGCCTCTCGGCCTCTCGCGAAAAGGCCTCGCTCGCGCCTCGGCCTCGCCACTGCCCTTCGCCCTCTGCACGTCCGCGTTACTGGCCCGCTCTGCACTCTGCGAGGCAGACAGATATAACGCACCTTGGGGGTAAGACCCTTGAAGAAAGCACCAGGGCCCTCAGTGCGGATCATGTCGCGGATGACGGCGACACCAGAGACGTTGGTGTTGAAGTTGGCGTTCTGGATACGGGTCTTGACGACGTCGAGGGGAGCGGCAACGGTGATGGAGGCGACGGCACCGGCAATCGAGGCGACAAAGTTCTGGGCCCAGGTGGCCTTGGAGTAGTCCTCGAGCTTGAAGAGCCACTCCTTGGTGAGGGCGGAACCACCAAAGAGCTGAGATATGTCAGTATCTCACGCAAGCATGTGCAGAAATGCCGCAGCGGCGACTCACAGCAAACGAGCCGGGAGCGTTACGGGCCATGGTCCAGCCCCAGCCGCGGTAGAGCGAGGCGATACCCTCCTCGGTGATGAGCTTGACGAGACCACGGCCCTTGATGGCGTCGGGGTTGGTCTGCATCTTGATCTTGAGGACATCGAGGGGGAGGAGGACGACCTCTCCGATACCGGTAAGCCTGACGTTAGCCGAGGTCTGTGTCTGTCCGAGCGGTTTCCGAATCTGGGTGGCGCCACACAAAAGTTTGGATGCGGTCATGTCCACACACCACACACGAGTCGACTCGGCTCGCTGCTGATACTCACGAACCAGCAGTAGCGTGCATGAGCATGCCACCGGTCTTCTTGCCAAAGGTGTTGCGGAACCAGTCACCGCCGTTCGAGTCGATGAGGTCACGGAAGTAGGGCTGTCCTCCAAACTTGTAGACACGCTGGGCAATCTTGTAACCAGCAGCGTAGCCAAGACCGGGGAAGAGGGAGATGAACTTGCCGCCGATCGAGGCGTTGGCAGCCTTCCTGAAGATGATCTCGTTCATGGTCGAGGCAGAGACCTGGCCGCGGTTTGACATGAGACGCTTGGCGACGGTGTCGACGGGGTGGAAGACGAGGAGCTCGGCGATACCTGCTGTCAGTGGTGTTCTTGAGAACGCGCGGCCAGTTGTCTGCTGGAGCGTGGGTTTGCTGATCCCTGCTGCTCGTTGCGCTGAGTGCGCCCGCCCGCCCGCTCGCCATCGCCGTTGGGATCGGCGGCATCACTGTCACACTCACCCGAGGTTCCCGAGCCAAGGATACGGGCGGTGCCGCTCTCGCGCTTAAAGTCGCCGGAGGGGGACATTTTTAGTGACGGTGGAGGGGGGTATAGATGAGATGGCAATAAGAGGCGAGAGAGGGAGAACCGACGCCGAGCTGGAGATTCCTTTTGACAAGAGAGATGAGTGGGTTTTTTGAGACAGGAAGGGTTCGGAGAGTCGTGGGGACGAACGAGATAACAGAGTGTATCGGCGGCTGTGACTGGCTCTGCTCTGGGTGCCCAAATATCTCTCTCTGGCTGGGAGTCGAATCGCATCCAGCGTAATCCTAATCACATTTACAACCATTCCTAATCCGATTACAAAATCTAGTCCGCTTTACACTGTGCGGTCCGGAAAAAAGACTGGACTCCAACAGAAAAAAAAAGCAAGAACCCCCGACGCTCCGACCGTGCCGAGAGCCAGGTGGGTTTCACGTGGATTTGATTCCGTTGTCAACACAGTGCCACTGCCGGGGATTATCGGAGATATGGGATACAGGTGCAAGTCCGACCGCCGCCGTAGGGGCCCTTGAGGCTCTGGCTCTACTGGAGATGGGGCGGAGAGACACGGCCGGAGGACGCGGGCTGGTTGGCTCGTTGGCTCGTTGGCTGCCTGCCTGCTGCTGGCTCCTGGCTGGCTGGAGGATTGGTCCTGGCTGGTAGCAGCAGCCTGGCTGGCTGGCTGCCTGGCTGGCTGCTGGCTGCTGCCCGGCCTGCCTGCTACCACCACCTGGCCTGCGTCGGCTCGCTGCTGCTCAGGTGTGTATAAGAGACGGGGGTAGCCCTGTCTTATCTCTGCCCCAAGAGAGATCTCCGCCGCCTCGGCTCGCGGGGCGGCTCGAGTCTCTCCGTCTCGGTTCATCCTGCTAGACACTCACGGAGCGTTGGACATC
>PQXP01000206.1:0-45656 GCA_002973495.1 Apiotrichum akiyoshidainum | reverse complement strand
CCCGTCCCCCGCGCCCCCCGCCCCGCTGGCTGTTGGTGCTGTTCCGAATGCATGGTGTATGATTGGGCTGCCTGACCGACCCAGCTGGGCAGAGCATGATTGCAATTGTCCGGCGGGGCAACTCACTCGAGTGACGTGCGGTAATCGTTATTTGCCGGGGTACCCCTCCACTGCAGTGGCCGGAGGTCCCATGGGGTCCCCCCTTTGTACCCCCGTCTCCCGTAATACCCCTGCGGGTATACTGCGGTGCGCGGCATCTTGGGTGCATGCTGCTGCTGCAGCAACTAGCCATCGCTCCGCTCGCCATTGACCACTCACAGGCGGCGTAGACACGGACAGGCGGAACAGGCGGAGCATGGCAGAAAGAGGCAGACAGGCAGTCACCCAATCAATCCACCACCAGCGACAGGAAGATTTCACATCCAGGCCGGTGCCCAGGTCGGTGTCCTGTTTCCTGCCTGGGTGTACAGTGGGCACGTCGAGCACTGCACCCACTACTGGCACAGGGCATGGATGATGTTTAGCGGGAGAGACGACGAGATTGAGGGAGATCGAGAGGGGAGAGGGGGGCAGTCTGGTTGGCCACAGCCGCCACAGCCACCGCCGCCTCGCAAAAATTGTCTCCTGCGTTCCGATGCCCTACCCATAATACCACTGTACAAACCTTGTGACCTCTTGGCACCAAACGTGCTCGCACTCCCATTCTGACGACCCGGAACAGCCTGGCAGCTGGCAGCTTGCTTCTCCCGTTATCGTTCGTCGCGCTCTGGTGCATGTGACTCGTCGCCGTGGCCGTTGCCGTTGCCGTTGCCGTTACCGGATTGGGGCCACCCGTCGCTCCGAGTGGCCAGCGGTGACAACATTGCCACGATCTTCTTGCGCGGACCAGAGTCGCTCCGCTCCGGAAAGGAAATGCTCGTTGTCTTCGGAGACTGCGATGGAGAGAGCTGCTCTGTGCTGCAGCACCACATTGTCAAGAAGCACAGTCATGTATGGCCACATGCAAGTCTCTCATTGATCAGGAAGAGAGGCGCTCGTTGGGCTGACGAATGACATCATGAGCCGCCCGCCACGTTACACAGCAACGGCCACCAAGGAAAACAACACCCCGTCATCAGCGGCCTCCACCTCCTTCATCCACCACAATCTCCGCCCACTACTCACCACGCACCCCTACTGACAATGGACGAGGCCGCCCTCCTCGCCCGCTTCGCAGCCCTCAGAGCGCCCACACATGTGCCCCAGGACAAGGACGATGACACCATTGCCGGTCTCCCGCAGGACGCCATTGACGCGTCCGCACACGCTGCGGCAGACGAGGACGCAGCCATCCAGGCCGTAGCCGATGGGCTCGGGTTCGGCGGCGGAGACGACGGCGGAGACCTCGCGTCGATCCTTGCGAGCCTTGGAGTCAGCGGCGCTGACGACGGGTGGGTGGCTAGTGTCTGACCAGCTGTAGCACACTGAGCAGCTGTTGCCTGGGGAAACACCGAGGTCTGAGATTGACACGGCATAGAGACGACTTTGACCTCGCGAGGTTTGCCGCGCCTGGTGGCAAGGAGGACCCTCTTGACCGCCAGGTCAAGGATGCGCTGCGAGATGCGAGTGCGCTTACTGCCAAGGTGGGTTCTTCGTGTTTATCGCTACCCACGATATCTGACCGCGCAGGATCTCCCGAGCCCACCAGCGGCAGTGCAGGCAGTTCCACAAAACTCGACATTCGACTACGCGCCGAAGGGAGTAGACGACGAGGAGACCGAGGACGAGATCATCGCGCGCGCGCTCGACGAGGCGCAGTTGGAGGGCGACGGTGAGTCTGGTGCAAGTGTCCAGTGTGACACAATCGAGATTCATTTCATCTGGCCACATCTAGACCGCTACGGGATCGACAGGTGCTTCCCATACACGCACTGACCCCCAGACGCATCCGACACAGACTTGCCCTCCACGACCACAGGAGCCCTGGGCGCCACCCCCGGACGCTCGAGCGCTGGTGGCCCCGCACGCGGGGCCGACCCCGCATTGAACCCCAGTCCCCGCAGCAGCCACAATTTCGAAGACGCAGATTCCGCCGGCGGTGGAAGTCCCGGGCTGTCCTCCGGCGGTGGATCGCGCGCGCAGGCGTCGACAGGCGATGGAGAAACCAAGAACGCGAGCAAGAGCAGCGAAACGTCGTCTCCCTCGCTTGCAGATTCCGCCACTGGTGGTTCGGGTTTTGCGTTTCCGTCGCTCGCGTCGCTTCCCGACCCGCCGACAGACGGTGGCGACGACGACGGACAAACGATGGACGATGAGACCTCTGCAAAGATGCAGGCGCTCCTGGGGCTTCGTGGACCGAGTGGCGAGGACAACATGTTTCCCATTGCGCCGCGGACGGCGCCTATCAAGAAAGTGCCAGGCCGCCAGGGGCCAGGGCCTGCGCCCCGCCGCCCGGGCCAAGGATGGGGCATCCCGGGCTACGAGGACGCGCGGGACGAACACGCAGAAACTTGGTGTTGTGAGTTGGACCTGTCAGTGGACGTGGATATCGGAGCGCCCCGGTGGCGGGATTGGCGAGATTGGAGGGAGGGGCGGCGCCGGACTTTTCTGGAGACTGGAAGATTAAGCAGGAACAATCGCGTAGGCGAACTAGATTACGCTTGGATTGTGGTCCGGCATCGGCATTCGGCGTCGCACCTGTTTCCCAAATGCCGCTTCTCGCGTCTCGCGTCTCGCGTCTCGCATCTCGTCTCCCGCGTGTAGAGGATGGCTCACACCTGWCTCTTRTACACCTGGTCGCTGACACAGCACACAGGCATCTGCAATGGCGACGCGACGATGCGCTGCCTCGAGTGCGCGGACCTGTACTGCGCCGCATGTTGGCGCGAACACGGCGCGCTCGAGGAGCACCGCGGCCGCGCGTACGTCTACAAGCCCAGCACAAAGTAGCGGTGGGGCCAGAGCAATACACCAATACACCGAAGGCGATACCGCGTCACAAAGTAATGGGCACAGAGTATTAGACCGCAGGGAGATGGAGAATCTGCATGTCCTACATACAGTCATGCCCTGGCGCGCAGCATGCCGCGGCCGGGAGCGACGGACGGCCTGAGCAGGTGGCGGAATGCGTTGCTCTCTTTCTGGAGCGGCGCCTATCTGAAAGCAGTGACGGCGTCGTTCGGGTGCAGCAGGGCGCGGGCTCCAAACTGCAGACCCCCAGGCAGGCTCCAGGCAGGGATTTGGCCGATGTGGAGCGCCTGATGGTGGTCCAAGTACCGGCCGCAGCCTTCCTGGTAGCTTATCTCTTGCCCTGTACCGATTCGAAAATCCCATGCTCAGTGTTCGAAAAGACGACGGCGGCCTGCGAGCCGCGTTCGAAAAGCCTGGGCAGTTCGAAATTGCCTGCGGCCTGCGACCTGCGACCCGATGCCTGCCTGATGCCTGATATCCTGGCGGCGTGGCCTGATTGCTCGGCACGCTCTGTGATTGATCGGCGGAGAGACGGGGAATTTTGGGACAGTCTGTCCGGGGCCCTCCACCTCCACTTGCAGTCTCCGCATGGAGTGGGTGGGGGTAAACTGGGAGACTGCTTGCGTAGTCTGCCTGCCCGCTGTGATGAGGGACGATGGCGTAGGTCTGGGTCGCAATGTCTCGTCTCCGGTGACGGAGGGCTTGGTATTTTGAGAGGGTCCGACGCGAGAAGCGAGACGCGAGACGTGAGCCACCTTGGGATCGCCACGTGCACGTCAGGCAGAAATCCATGGACGCGCAGTGGCGCCGGCTCTCTCTCATCATAACGGTCGCAGACACTTGGACATGAATATCAGCTCAGTGCAGTGGTTGCAGCTCGACCTTGCCTTGTCTGAATGCTCAGTTCAGTCGTCGCGAGTTTGTGAACCCAAGACCTCATGGCTTGTATCGGAATGGATCTGACGGTCTAATAGTATCATGCCTTGTGGCTAATGGAATTCTTAACATGTTAGAAATAGGCACCATCGCAGCCCACGATTACGTCATGCACCCATTGGTGCGCATGTTGATCAGTCATCCGCCCAGGCGCGTTGTGCTTTCCCCAACCACCATTGAACTCCTCACGACACATCGCGACAATGACAACAGACGACAAGAAGATTGCAGTGCTCACGGTGTTTACATCCGACACGGCGCGCGGCAACGCCGCCGCAGTGGTCCTGACGTCTGAGCGGCTGAGCTTTGGCGAGCGCACCAAGCTGGGTGTGTAAGTCGCGTCGACACCCCCACAGAGTCAGAATAGTAACGTACCCGCAGTGAGCTCGCGGACCCCGCGACGGCGACCGTGTTCATCTCGCACCCGAGGCTCCTGCGCGACCTGGACGCTGCGGACCTGGCTGCGCCGCGGCCCACGATGAGCTGGACGCGCTTCAACGGCCAGCCCCTCCCGCTGTGCGGCCACGGGACCGCTGCGGGCGTGCTGTATCTCCTCAACCATGTGCTCAAGGACACGCCGCGCGTGACGTTTGACTACTTTTTTGGCGACACGGCCGAGACCGAGGTGCAAAAGGGTGAAATCACGGCGCTGAGGGAGGGGACCAAGTTTGGCATCGATCTGCCCGCCGCGCACCGCCCGCTCGAGGTGACCGCCGAAGAGCGCGCCGCGGTCGAGGCGGCCCTGCTGGCTGCTACGGGAGTAGAGGCCAAAGATGTGGTGGCGGTTACTGCCTCGGTATCTGTGAGCAGCTCGCGCAAAGTCGATATCTGACCCCAGGGATACAGCGGCGACGGACTGACACGGAATGTGATCATTCAGCTCAGCCCGGCGGTCGACCTCGCGGGTCTACGGCCCGACTTTCCCCATCTGGTGAGGAAGGCTGGATGCTCTCTAGACTGACTGGTAGACAAACCTTCCGTTCCGCGGTATCTGGATCACTTCGGCGTGGCCGACACCCCGCGCCGACTCGGCGTTCCGCTCGCGCATCTTCTTCCCGAAGACGGGGCTGCTCGAGGATAACGCGTGCGGGTCCGCACACACCTTCCTTGTCCCCTGGTGGGTCAGCACGTACCCCGACGCCTTTGCCGCATATTGCAGGGGCGACGGCAAGTACCGCGTCACGGCCGACCAACCGAGCCCCAACGGGGCGCGCATCGAGATTGAATGGGACGGCAAGTGGAGGGAAGATGGGGGCCGGACGATCCTGCTCGGTGAAGGCATTGGTGAGTATCGTATGTGTCCGAGCGGTGCTGACGGGCAGTGCTGGAAGAGTGATATATGGAGAAGAATGTTCTGCTGGAGCCTCCCACAACAGAACGATACCTACAGTAGAACTGCCGTTCCAATCTTTCGCTCATTCACTCTACAATTTCTGAGGACAACCGGCGCAGCATACCCGTTGCCATGTTGGCCAGCTACCTGGCTGCCGTCTCCGGCCTCTGACGCTCTCCATCCCGCTGGTGCTGACCTCTGACGTCACAAGCTGCCAGGCGACGGGCGGATCTACTCACTTTGGGGTCTCGAAGACTTTCCCTCGCTATCTCAAAAGCTTTTGGTCGTTGCATACATAGGAGTTGTGGGCCCGACCTCCAGAGAGACGACACAGTCACAGCTCAGTGCCACCTGCGGCTTTTACTGCCTGCCATTGTCTGGAGATATAAAGGGAAATCGACCTGGGCATACAAGGGGCGCATCTTTGGTACATTCCTGTGCTCACGGCATCGGTGTTGGCAAGGCGTCCAACGCCAAAGTCGGCGGCGGAGTTGGGGTGCGAGTGTAGCGATGGTGCCGTCTGGTTGATATTGGAAAAAGGTCCAGTACTAAGGCAATCACGGTACATGAGCTGGCCCTCCCTGTGACACACACGCTCACGTTCGGCGCCAGAGTACGGCAAGAGCGCGCATTGCTTTAAAAAGAAAGGTGATGGTGTGTCGCTCTAGCAGAGGGCGGTAGCCAGCTCCTGACGAACCCCATTCAGTGAGAGGGGAACCCCAAAGCTGTTGAGGCCTTGACGAATGTCATTGACGTAGAAGTGGGGTTGCGGCACAGAGCGAAACGTCTTTGTGCGTTCATTCTGTATTGGGATACAGAGTGGAGACGCCCCAGGAATTATCTAGCCGCGGCTCTGAATGGACGTTGATGTCGCTTTGTTTGCGTTCTTCCCTGTTCATTGTCTGTCCGTCCCTCGACACCATGTCGGGTGATCATCAAGATCGAGCTGGAGAATAAATAAGCTTGTGATAGAATTTCTACGCGGCGCCAGCCAGAATACGGCTGAGTTGGCGTGGCTCTGAGCCACAGGTATCCAGCTGGTGACAGAATTGTATGCCGCGCCGGCAAGAAACAACTGAATTGGCGAGCCCCTCCGCCACAGGTCTCCAGCTGGTGAAGACCCCATCATGACCGAAAGTTGCAGACCAAACAGACCAAACACTACTTTTCTGCACCGATATTTTCCGGAGCTTGAGCAGTATAAGAATTGGTGCTTTTCCGGAGCTGGGAAGAATGCTAACGACTTCACACGCCCTCCAGAGCCATGCTTTCTCACCTGCTGCTCGCCCTTGTGGCTGCCCCATCGGCTCTCGCGCTCAACACTTTTATCGGCTGCGTCTCTGTTGCCTCCCTCCCCACCTCCTCTAACGGCAATTATTTGATTACTCAGGTGGACAGCGACGCAGCCTGCGATAGCGAGTGCAGCCAGCCTGCAGCTGCCGGGTTCCAGGACTACAGCTACTACGGGGCCCAGTATGGTACCTGCTACTGCAGCAACTATCCGGCACCGGTGAGCGCCTATGTGGCAGGGACCTCCTCGGGCTGCGCCATCTCCGATGCCCTGGTAAGTCTTATATCTGCTGAAGCCACCATGACGCTTGGATCACCGCCTAACACTACCTGTAGTTTAAGAAGCGGTCGACGTCGTTTACATTTGGCATGTGTGTGCCAACGACGGTCGGCGTCGGAAGCTCGCAGACGTCGTTTGCGGCCTGCTTCCAGACGTGCGCCTACAACGTCGGAGCGGCATACAACCCGCAGACGCAGGAGTGCTACTGCGACCAGGCCACAGAGGATGGGAGCCAAAACTGCGCGGCAAACTCGTATTTCTGGTACACGCACTCGCCGCAAGCTCAGGCGTCAGGTCTTGCGCGCCGCCGCAAGCAGACCGCCCGCCAGCTCAATCCATCTGCCATTCCTCGTGGCCACAGCGTTGTTGAACGCCAGGCTATCCCATCCAGTCTGCGCCGCCGCGAGGACATCGTGCACCGGCAGGCGCGGCACGCGAAGCATGCCCGCGCCGTTTCCCTCTGTCCTGCGGGCACGGAGGCGTGCAAGACCACCGGTACCGACTATGAGTGCATCGACACGACCCAGGAGCTCAGTGAGTTTTGGGGTTACAGGCAACACCAAACACTATTGATTGATTTGTTGTTGTTGCTGCTGCTGTAGTTGTTGTTGTTGTTGTTTGGTGGTGGCTGACGGAATTCAGCGGCGTGTGGCGGCTGCAGGAACGGTACCCTCAACGTTCCGGGCGCCTTCGTGGGTACTGACTGCTCGGCCCTCCCTGGCGTTGACGCCGTCGGCGTTGCGTGCATCAGCAGCGCGTGTGTCGTCTCGCGATGCAGCGACAACTGGGTTCTCGACAGAGGCATCTGTGTGCCTGCCTCCGCCTAACGATATCAAGAGTTCGACCTCAATGGACAATGATGTGCCACTTCTGTGCTCTCCGTGTTAATAATCTTAATGGGATGTTCTGGTTGTTCTGTTCCTCCGCTGCCTCTGTCTGCATGTCTGCTCCGGCCCTACTCCGCGTCCCCACTCTGAGGGCGCGTCCTGCCCAGTGACCCTGATCATTGTTCGGAACCGAACGGGCGTCGAAAGACGCAGCAGCAGCATGAGCGACTGCAATTGAGTGTTTTGGGCACTTCCTTGTTCGGACCGGTTCTCAGTGTGGCGGCGGCGCCGGCTGTCGAAGAGGTCCCCTGGCATCGGGCCAGCCCACCTTGCTCGATCCTTTCACTCTTGGGGTGTTCCACTGGGAGACCCCTTATCACAGGACTTTTGACTAGGCTTCGGGCGTCAGCGCATGCTGTACAGCCCAGAGTATATGCAGCAGGGAAGCCGAGAAGCCTCGGGCTTGTGGTTGGAGGGTGCGCGACGACTGGCAAACACGTTCAGAGAAGTATGAGAACCTTGTGTCTGCATTCTCCTGTTCTACATACTGCATAGCTAGCCACATCATGCTCGGCACACTCCTGTTCGCGCTCGCAGTCTCCCCGACAGCACTCGCCGGCGCCTGGATCGGGTGCTTCGATAGTACGGGGTTTCTCTCCAGCAGCAACTCGCAGTACATCCGCACGACGAGCATCGCGAGTCAGGCGCTATGTGATAGCGAGTGCGGCAAGCCTGCAAACGCGGGATACCAAGACTACACGTACTTTGACGCCAGCAACAATGTGTGCTATTGCGGAAACGCCCAGATGGACAAGAGCTTGCTCTCGAGCAGTGCGGCCGGGGGCGGGGGGAGCTGCGCTGATGGTTATGTCTCGGTACGTTCCTGAGGTCCGGCTGTAGAGTTAGACAATCTCCAGTAGAACCCTGCTGTAAAATCCAGTGGTTGACAGCCATCCCTCGCCCATTCACTCACTCTCCAGGCCAAGAAGAGGGTCACGTCCTTCAGCTTTATCAAATGCACGAATCCGCCGCTCACCGGCGCCTCCTCGCAGGCGACCTTCGCAGCCTGCTTCCAGTATTGCCGCTTCGGCAGTGCGCTCGGGTACAACCCCACGACCCAGGAGTGTGTCTGCAAGTTCACGCCCTCCGCGGACGCCGCGCTTGGTGCCTGCCAAGCTACGTCCATCTACTGGTACACACACCCTTCGCCGTCCGCAGCGGCGGGAATCGCCCGCAGGCGGATGACGCGCGGCGAGCGTGCTCCCGGCCTCTGCCCCGACCCGCTCCAGGCGTGCCGGACGTCGGCGGACGACTACGAGTGTATCGATACCCGTGCGGAGCTTGGTGAGTACACGGGAGCCGGCGAAAGAGGTGGCTGACGGCAGACTCCTGCGGCGGGTGCCGGCTGGGGAACGTCGAAGTGAACGGCGCCCCACGCGGACAGAACTGCTTGGCGCTTCCGGGCGTGGATATCGGGGGTGTTACTTGCCGCAGTGGCCGCTGCGTTGTTTCTGCATGCCTTGCTGGGTGGCACCTCCAGAACGGCAGTTGTGCGCCCGTGTAGATAGTCGAGGTGTTGCGGCCTTCAATTGTGAGATTTAATGTCAACCTGGGGATTGCTCGTCCTAGCGGAACCGTAGAATAGGCAGAGAGAGTCCGGAGAGTAGTTGTCTTCCTCACTGTGTGCCTCCGTGATGCTGGCTCCGGTGGTATTCCCGACAGAGATCGCTAGTGGCAGCGGCAGCAACAGCAGATACTCTCTTCGATATTCTCTCCGCCATGGTATGCGCCGAGAGCGAGTCAGTTCCAAAGTGGCCGCATACCTCCCTCTACCCCGTCGTATCGTACATCATCCTGTATGTTACTCTAACCCAACCTTTACTGGCCCTCCTCTCTGGGCTCCTTGCCCCCCTCCGTGACGATTACCCTGGCACCATTCCTCAAGTCGTCGGCGACACCGATGTCCTTCACGTCGCCACCCAGGTGGTCCACCTCAGCCCACGCCAGTATCCGCCCCTTCCACTGTCCCTCGGCGTTCTGGTCGACCTTGATGCGCGTGACACATGTGTTGTGGCAGCGGCGCTGGAGGTCGACGTCACGGGCACTGAGGCTGTAAGGCGGGGACAACAAGACGCCGAGGAGCGTGGAGAGGTACGCGCCGTGCGAGACGACGAGGATCGGGCCCTCGGGGGGAGAAGATGCGTGTAGGGAAAGGAGGTGGGCAAACCATGAGGAAACACGGGCGCGAAAGCTGCTGTCAGATGATGCCTCGCGTGAAAACGGTTATCTGGCTGGGTGTGAATCGAGCACAGTTGCATACACAACATGCTGTAGCCCTTTGAGACAGTCGGATACCGAAACAGCAGCTGTGTCGCACGTATCGGCAACCAGACTCAAGACTCACTCGACACTGCTCTCCACATCATCAGGGAGCTTGTAGCCCCTCACCCAGCGGCTGCCGCTCAACGAGCCGAGGTCGCGCTCCTTGAGGTCGGGGTGCGTCTGAATCTCAAGGCCGTGATGCGGCGCCGTGAGGATCTGAGCTGTCTGAATTGTCAGCGCCAGATCATCAACAGCCGAAGGCGTTGAGACCTTTAGAACGGCTTCTGTAGGAGCCGAGTGGAGCTGCACTTGGGTACTTACCTCAAAGGCCCGACTCAGGTCCGAGGACCAGGCCTCGGCAAACGAAATGTCCTTTATGTGATCCCGTAGCAAAGCGGCCTCCCCACGGCCGGCGTCGTTTAGCGGCGTGTCGAGCTGGCCTTGGATGATGCCTTGAGCGTTGCTGTCGCGAGTTAGTGGAGCGGACGGAGAGGAGGGCGTATTCGACGCCTTTGCTGCACTCGATAGATACGAATGGTACTCACTGGTCTGTTTGGCCATGTCTGYAWAAGTAGAYARGCATGGTATACGTATACACCAGGGAATGAGTGCGATGAGGACACGCCCAACAACAACAACAATACTCTGGGTGGCGTCGGAGGGCATCGGAGGCAGCCCAGGTAGTACTCCTGGGGGGTCTCCAGTGCCACGCTAACTCCACGCTTTAAACCAGGAGGATTACATAACCTCCACTTTAAGGAAACGGGACAAACGTTTCTTTGAATGTGGGTGGATGGTCAGAGATGTGCTGCCAGTCGTCGTCGTCGATGGCGCCACGATCCACAACCTCTACATCTCTCTCCTCTCTCTCTCCTCTCCTCTCACCACCACATCACCCCCCTCAATCTTCATCAAAATGGCTTCCCCCATCGTCGTCTGCATTGGCAACCCCCTCGTGAGTACTCCTCCCAACCTGGATGCCTCCCAGCAACAACACCGCGAAAAAAAAAAAAAGTTGGCGCCATGCACAACCATGTAGACCACGGCGTACCTTGATTTCTGGCCAGGTTTTCCGCGCATGTTACTGACAGACCCCAGCTCGACATCCAGGTGTCGCCCAAGGACGGACCTCAGTACCTTGAGAAGTACGAGCTCAAGGCCAACGACGCCATCCTCGCCGAGGACAAGCACATGCCTATGTGAGTTGCTGGAGGCGACGTGCTGGCATCTGGCATCATCGGACGATTGCACCGTGATTGGACGAGCAAGGGCAGAAACCCTTCCACAACAGAGCCACTACACCATCAATAGACGACCAAACTAACCCCTAGCTACGAGGACATTGTCGCCAACTGCGAGGTCACCTACGTTGCCGGTGGTGCCGCCCAGAACGCCGCCCGTGCCGCTTCGGTGAGTAGCTTGTTATTTAGACGGACAGTTGCGCCGACCAGATCGGACCTCGTTGTGCCATGTGCTGCACCCCCAAGGCGTGCCCGCCCTAATCCCACAATGTTCATACTAACTTTCAGTACGTCCTCCCCGCCAAGTCGGTTGCCTACATCGGCTCTGTCGGTGACGATGAGCTCGCCAAGACCCTCGCCGGCGTCAACGAGAAGGAGGGTGTCGTCTCGGCCTACGAGTACCAGCCCGCCCCCGTCAAGACTGGTGCTTGCGCCGTCATCCTCTCGAACCACGACCGTTCGCTCTGCACCACCCTCCGTGCCGCCGAGATGTTCCACCCCGCTCACCTCGCCAAGCCCGAGGTCGCCGCCCTTATCAACGGCGCCAAGTACTTCTACATTGGTGGCTTCTTCCTCACCCACGGTATCGAGTCGGCCCTCGAGGTCGCCAAGCACGCCTCGGCTGCTGGCAAGACCATTGTCCTCAACCTCTCGGCTCCCTTCATTGCCCAGTTCTTCAAGGTTCAGCTTGAGGAGCTCCTCCCCCACGTCGACATTCTCATCGGCAACGAGTCGGAGGCTGCCGCCTACGCCGAGGCCGCTGGCCTCGGCGCCGCTCCCCTCGCCGAGATTGCCTCGACCCTCGCCAACTTCTCCAAGTCGAACGCCTCGCGCCCCCGTGTTGTCATCATCACCCAGGGTGCCGACTCGACCCTCGTTGCCTCGTCGTTGCCCTCGGCTTCGCCCGCCAACCTCGGCCCTCAGGACTCGAACCCCAAGGTCTACCCCGTCCCCAAGCTCGCCAGCGACAAGATCATTGACACCAACGGTGCCGGTGACATGTTCGCCGGTGGCTTCCTCGGTGCCATCGCCCAGGGCAAGACCCTTGACGAGGCCATTGAGGTCGGCCACAAGCTCGGCCAGATGTGCTGCGGCCAGATCGGCCCCCAGCTCCAGTTCCCCAAGGTCCAGGTCGTCTAAGCGCCTCTGTGCGTATGACGGCGGGTGTGTGCTACGCAGTGTAGTGTAGCGCGCGCTCGACTTTTGAAACTAGGAAGCGATGAGAAAACTTAGAAATCCCCATTCGGCTTCAACGCCGGGGAATACCCCGACCCATAAAATGCCACCCACTATCATGACCCACCCCACCCACCCACCCACCCACCCACCACAACATCAGTAACATATAACACTCCCCCTTTGTAGGAATAAAAACACATGTCCCGTAGACCACAGAGGGATGCATCATTTCAACAGTGCCAGATGTCCCAGAGGGGCAGTTTTGGGTCAGTTTTGGGTCAGTTTTGGGTCGAGTGTCTCGCGAGATTTGTGTACAGTTGCAGATGCGCAGATCCTTTTTTGATCAGAAGTTGGCAGGAGATGACGTCTGGGGCTGCGTCGCGCGTATGTATCGGCATCTAGCGGTACACTGAATAACGTCGATTCGGAGCTTCGGACGCATAGCCGCGACTGCGCTCTGCGCAGCCTCTCGTTCGCGATCTCACTTTGCCAGCTTGCCAGGATGTGACGGCGGTGACTGGTACCTGGGTGGAAGAGAGCGCAGCAGGCAACGAGCGGTGGTGCGTGATGCCAAGGGCAGGGCCAGCAGGGCAAGGTGCAAGGTACCACCACCACCACCATGTGGCGGCAGGGAACGGTTTCATTTGGGTGGGTGGGCAGCGAGGTCTCATGCTTGCATGCTTGCTGTTGCACTGGCACACTGGAGTGCTGCTGCTTCTGTGGCTTGACCCATGGCTTGGAGCAGATACATGCATAGCAGCTGCAAGCTCTAGCATTCGACGACAATTGCAGAGCATCGTCCAGTGCAGAGCAATGCCAAGGACAGGAATGGTGGTATTACGCTGTCTTACATAATCCCCCCACTTTTGGTCCTGGCTGGCTCTCCTCCTCTCGTTTCCCCTCTCATGTGTGCTATCTCTCAATTGCTCGTTCTGGACAACATCTCATCTCTAGTCGCCATCGCACCTACGTCCTTCTCCCTCTCCACTCTCCTCTTCACTGCCACCACCCCATCGCCGCAGGCCCTCTCACCACCACCTCATCACATCGCACTCCCCATCCTCATCGGCGCCCCCATCACCCCCCGACAATCGCGCCCCGCACACATCCAGCGGCGGAGAACGGCGGGCTGCGCACTACCTCCCAGCATACCTCTCCAATAGCGAGCAAGCTACAAGACCCTCCAGCTTCTGCTCCTCTCTTCTCGCATCCCTTCCCCACCCCCCACCCCTCCTCTCCCCACCATGCCGCGCGACCCAACAGGTCACGCTCACGCACACGGGCACCACAGCCACCACGCCCACTATCCCCTGGACCAGCGCGCTGCGCACCAGCAGGGCGCCGTCCACCCGCACCGTCGGCGCAAGTCGCGCGACCAGAACTCGGCAGGTCCTAGTGCCAACGGTGCTGGTGCGAACGGGGTTAACCAGGGTCTCGGTGTGGGGAGTGGTTCAGGGACCGCCGCGGGGGCGGCGCGGGGACGACACTCGTCCGCGCCGCCCGGCCTCAGTGGCGATGGCGACGACGAGTACGAGGACAACGACAACGGCCACCACCACCACTACCACGAGAGAACACACAGGAATGGCACTGGGAATAACACCATCACAACAGGGTGCGACCACGACCCGTCCCTCCCAGCGGCATACACTTCGGTAGACTCGGTAGAAGGCTTCTGGGCGGAAATCGACGCCCTCCTCGTCCTCCCCGAGGGATGTGGGCTGACAGAGATGGACAACACCCTCAGGATGTTTGTCGGCTTTTGTGCCGCCTACCACGGTAAGTTTCTGCAGCGTGTGACTTGGAGGTCACCCGTTTGTCGCCGCTCGGCAGATTGTGGCCGTTTGTTTCCTGTCACGTTTCACCTCACGGACATTGCTGACGCTCGCCAGACCTCTACCTCCGCGACCCACACGAGATGCAGCACGTCATCTGGGACCTCTTCGACTCGGAGCTGTTCGAGTACCACTACGAGCGCATGGTGGGAATAATGATGGGCGATGCCCAGCAGGTGAGTCTCTGTGCCCCACCAAGTTCACGGACGCGATTGCGGATCGCGGCCCGGCTCGTTTCTCATTCTCGGTGTTTTATTTCTTTCCACATGGGTTCTAACGCCTCCTCCAGAACACCAACCCACACGAGCTGTACGTCTGGTACCACATCATCCTCTTCTACGGCCAGCGGCACCCGAGCCTCTTCCGCTCGCACAGGCGGTGGTACAAGCTCCTCCCTACCCTGGGGGAAGTTGTCGGACTCGAGTATGAGGAGGTGAGTTTTAGAAAAAAGTGTCCGTGTAGATCAGCACGCGCTCGACATTGTTGCGACGCAACTGGGATACAGGAGTCGCGACCCCTGGGCAACATGTGCCTGTTCTTGTTGTGGCTCTGCTG
Source organism: Apiotrichum akiyoshidainum (assembly GCA_002973495.1). Taxonomy (NCBI): domain Eukaryota; kingdom Fungi; phylum Basidiomycota; class Tremellomycetes; order Trichosporonales; family Trichosporonaceae; genus Apiotrichum; species Apiotrichum akiyoshidainum. The sequence continues at coordinate 30,909 of PQXP01000206.1, read as the reverse complement.
ACGACTCAGAACTTTGTTCTCGGCCTGCCTCCCATCGAGTGCCGGCTCCGCCTGCCGGCGACAACCCTCATGTACGAAGTGTGTCGCGTGCAGAAGCTGTCTCAGGTGGAGCTGCGTCAGTTTGACGACGCGTTCATCGACCACCTGTTCGAGCTCGTCGAGACTACCCGCGACCAGCAGGACGAGCGGCTCAACTATGCCGTCATCAGTCTGATCGTTGCGCTCAACGAGCAGTTCATGGTCGCGACGCTGCCAAAGAACCGTGTCAAGAGCGGGACGCACCACCATGTTGCCCAGTGCATGTCGGCCTCGGTGTCCACGGTAGGGGAGCCGCCAGCGGACAGCTCGCCCAGCGGCCGGCCGCGCGCGCAGAGTGCCTCACCTGCCCCTGCCCCTGCTCCGTGCACCGAGGAGAACGCCGACGACGCCAAGAAGCACAACCGCGTGCTGGTAGTCCTTATGCGCCGCCTCGGCGCCAGCAAGACGTTTGGCGAAAACGTCATCTTCATGTTGAACCGCGCCGAGGACAATACCGAAGGCCTCTGCCTGCAGCTGCTCATCTTGAAGATTCTCTACCTGTTGTTCACGACTCCGGGTACACAAGAGTACTTTTTCACCAACGATCTCCGCGTTCTGCTGGACGTGTTTATCCGCGAGTTGATCGACCTGCCGGAGGAGCACGAGGCGCTGCGACACACCTACCTGCGTGTTCTCTACCCTCTGCTATGTCACACGCAGCTGCGGCACGACCCGTACAAGCGCCCGCAGATCCGGCTCGTCCTGCAGTCGCTGATTGCGAACGGGCATATTCGCGACATTGGCCAGACGACCAAGCGGCTCGTCGAGCGGTGTCTCGCCGAAGCGGATGTGACCCGGAGTGCGCCGAACAGGTCGTCGTCGGACCCGCAGCCCGTGTCCCCCATTGTTCCTACTCCGACCAGGAAGATGAGCCATGACCCGCTCGGTATCCGGCGCGAGCGCGACTCTGTGCGGGGCGGGACACACCTTTCGCCCGAGTCGGCGAAACACCTGTCGCTCAACTCGGTCGCCGCGGCGCTCCCCTCCAACGTTGGCTCGTCCGTGTACACGCACCGTGATCCCGTGCGCGTCACGTCGCTGCTGGACCTCTCGGATGCGATCGACAAGGACCGCCCCGAGCGGCCGTCGAGCGTCGGATCGACCAACTCGCCCATCGACCGCTCGCAGAACTCTACGCCGTTCACCCGCGGGACGCGCCGAAAGGCGCCCGCCCCGCCGGCGAAGCGCAAGAACTCGACATCGACGATCGGCTCGGACGATGCACAGTGTGCGGACGACCTTCTGCGCACCGGTGCAAGTGGTGTGCCGCCCCCCATCATCGAGGTCCAGCCCAAGGCGTGGATCCAGTTTACTGCGTAGGCAGCCAGTACAGGACGGCCGCAACGACGCACTATTATCAGCAGCACCATTAATCTCCAACTCTCTCCCCGCCGCTCCGATGAGACCGAGCACAACACTTAATGAGACCAGACAAGACGAAGACGACACAACAATACAGCAAGACCACAAGCAAGACAAGACAACTAACTACATCTATCGTTTCCCCCATCTACCCATCTACAGCACTCTCCACGCTCCACGCACACCACACGCGCAACCACTGCATCACCCGCCACTGTGCGGGAACTCTGCGCCCAGCCTTGTATTTTCTCTTTGGGTTGTATGCATCATCGTTCGGGAGGCGACGGCTGCTCGGGAGGGGAGGGTGCAGATGACCATTTGGATGAGACAGTAGTGAGAGTGGTGTACCGGTATGACGTGAGGCTGGTGAGACTGAGGGGGCAAGGGGTTTGCAGTGCGGCAGCGATGACGGCATGCACGCTGCGCAGCATGCATGTCCTGCCCTCGGCGCCGGCGCATCGGCGCATTGCCAGAGAGTGCTCGTCGGAGTGGAGAACAATCGGAGGCGTGTGTATGGAGATACTCCGGGTTAAATGCACTGGCTGGCATGCCGCGCGCGTCGTACACGTCTCACCCCTCTGCCATGGCTGCCAGCGCGTCCACGCGCCAGGCTGGCTGGCTGGCTGGCTGCTTGCCCAGTGTGGACGAGGACATTGCGTCATGGGTTCCATGATGATGCTGCTGCGCCTGGCAGCCTGAGTGGTCCAGCTGACGACAGAAGGGAGGGGCAGCGGCAAAGTCGATATTATATGCATGTACGAGTACGGAAAGAGTACGGGCTGAGAGAGGTGGTGGCAGCGCATGGCAGCAGCAGCAGCAGCAGCAGAGGAAAGAGGGCCGGGGAGGGCTGAGGCGGGAGGGGCCAGCTGCAACAGTTGGTCTGCCAGCACGTCCCCCATTAACTCATTTACAATCCCATTGTCTCTCTCTCTCTCTCTCTCTCTCTCTCTCTCTCTCTCCATCTCTTGTTCTCTCTCCCTTGTTCTCGTCCAACTCTTCTACTCTGCTCCTCTTCTCTCCTTTCTGTCGCCGCCCTCTACTTCGCCCTTCTCGTCACCCGTCCCCCCCGCGCCACCACCACCACCACCACCACCACCATGCCCCCCAAGCGTCCCCCGCCCCTTCCCCGCTCGCTCTTCACCGACGGTGGCCTCCTTTCTCCCCGTACGTTCAGCTAATCGTTCCAGCAGCTGACCCCAGGTGCTGTCCCCCAGCCGCCGTCGCCGACCAAGATCCACCCGCCCTACATTGTCGACGCCCATGCCCGTGGGCCCGCGCTCGTGCTCCCCGAAGGCCCCAACCGCCCTCCTGTCACTGGCACTATCGGTATCCTCGTCGACGGCGAGACTGCGTCTGACGGGTAGGTGGTGGTGCTCTCACTGCGGTTGTGCTTGGTACTGATGCTCTTCTTCCTCTCTCCCGTCTCGGCGTCTCGGTATCTCCTTCTCTCATCCTCCGTCTCGCCCGTCGTCTCGCCCGACTTCCGTGTCCATCGGTCTGCTTTGCTTTCGGACATGCGTACATCCACCCAATCCTCCACAATAACAATATCCAAACCCCGTCCACTTGTCACCACCCCTCAACCACTCGCCTGGCTCTGTCGTTCGCTATCCTCGTTCGCTATCCACCGCCTGCCCATTGCCCGCTGAAATCTCTCTCCCCCTTCACCCGCCCCCCACTTGCTCGCTCGCCCACCCACCGTCCGCCCCCCATGTCCTTCCGCGGCCCTAACCTGCACCCCCTTGTATCACCCACCACCACCCTCACCCTCACCCTCACCCTCGCGCGCACAGACCCACTGCGGGCAAACAAAAGACTGTGACCGGCACGATTGTCAACGACGATGCACTGCCCGGAAGCATCCAGACCGCCGAGGCTCACGTCGATCTGATTGTCCCCAACAACGCCCCCCTCACAGAGGAGCAGTGGGATCACCTCGAGGAGGTCGTCAACTCGATCGACGGCGGATTCAAGCGCGTCGAGGGCGAGGTCGCCGAGCTCGGTGACGCCAAGAGGAAGATTATCATTGGTGCGTACAGCAACTGGCGGCATGGAACTGGCTGCTGCAAGGAGTAGCAGCGCATAAGCAGCTCTCAGCTCTAGTTCCAGTGGTGTCCACGCGCATTCCCATTCCAGCTCTTACTGACACGGTCTCTCTGGTACTTTGTAATGTCCTGCTCATTCCCATACCCTCGGCTCGGACCCTCCACCTACAGCCGGCCTGTTGCCGCCTCCTCTGACCAAGCCCTCGTCGCCCCTGTTGCAGTCGGCCGACTACACGCTGTACCAGGGCCGTCTGGCGCAGCTCTCGCTGCACGCCGACGTCGTCCTCAAGGCGCTTCCCCCGCTGGCCGACTCGCGCGTCGCCACCGACGATGCCTCCCGCTGGTGGGAGGACCCGCAGGAGGTCGACCGTGTCGTGAAGATGTACAGTGAGTTACTCCGTTGATGGTTGTAGCTGACGGCAGTGGCGCCCGCGATCGAGACGTTTGGCACGCATCGCATCGTGTTCGGCTCGACCGAGGCGGCCGTCCACACCGAGCCCGAGGTATCGGTCCCCATCACCGGCCCCGCGTGGTACGCCCTCCTCCGCAAGACGGTCTCCGAGCTCGGAGAGGACCAGGAGGCCATGAACCACATCATGGGCGGCAACGCCGAGGAGCTGTATGGCCTCAAGTAGAGAGGGGTGCCAAGGCCGAGGACAACGGAGACGACGACGCGTGAAGAGTGGCATGATCTTGGGAGAGAGACGGTTTATTGGAGCATTTCAACGAGTACGAGTACGAGTACGAGACGACGAACCGCGGGCCGATACCGCCACCCCCGCCCGGTCGTACGCGCCCAGTACGCAAGTTATGACGAGTGTAGATTACTGTAGGATCCGTTACGATATGCAGTTGTTCTGGTGTGCGCGTGGTGGTGGCCGTGGTGGCTGGGGACGTGTGTGGGAGCGACAGCGAGGCGTCGTCGAGGCGTCGTCTAGCAGCCAGTCGCAACACTCCCGTCGTCGGTCGCTGCACTACGGCCCGCGGCAATCTACGTGCATGTCACGTCGGGATGTCGCCCTCCTAGGGATGCTGAGAGTGAGCTGAGCTTGAGCAGTGGGTGACGAGATTAAGACATTGAGGCAGTGTCGCCATGTCGCTGAAACGCCTCCACGTGAGCGCCACGTCCGACCTCCACCAGCGGGTCGAGAGTGTGTCTTCCCCGCAACGTCAATGTCCCAACATTCTCATCTTGCACCGTTGGCATTCACCATCAACCATCCCATTAACAATACCCCCCACCCTCTTCGCTCCTTTCTTTTCTTCTCCCCTCTTTCCCCCCTCCGCTTCTTCTTCCGAAAGCAGCACTCCACGCGTGCCCTTTCTTCTACACAATGGCAGCCATCGTCGACGCGCTCGACGCGCAGCTCGCCCGCCTCGCGAGTCTCGCGGACAACGACGCGATTCCGTACCACAAGATTGTCATGTGGCTCGCGGCTGGACAGACCTGGTTTGAGACGTTTGTCATGTGAGTTTTAGGCAGTAGCGGAGTGCCACCTCGAGCCGACAGGCCCACGGTGGGACGAGGCAAGGCAGCCGAACGCGAACGTGGATGGGAAAGGACGAGCAGGCGACTAGCTCTTGTGGGCCTCCTTCTCCGCTCGATATTCCAGGCCGCCAGGCCGCCAGCTGACTCGATCCGCGTATATAGCTGACACACAGCCGCCGCCAGCTCAAGACCACCTCGCGCCCCGCGCCGCCCGTCGAGCTCAAGGCGCACGTCAGTCAGGAGACGTTTGACAAGGCGCAGAGCTACAGCCGTGACAAGCTCATCTTCTCGTTTGTCAAGGCGCTCTACTCGTGGGCTGTCACATTTGTCTTCCTCCGCTACAACACGTACGCGTGGGCGTGGGACGCCACTGCTGCAATCATGGACAAGTTTGGCTGGAGCCAGAGCCGTGTCGTGAGTAGCGCTCAAGTAGCCCTCCGTTGACCTACACCACAACCGCCGTTGCCGTGTGAGGACCAAACAACTGACGGCCAGATTGTCCACTCGCTCATCTGGATCACGTACCTCTCATGTATCACGCTCGTGCCCGACCTCATCTGGTCGTACTACTCGACATTCGTGCTCGAGGAGAAGCACGGCTTCAACAAGACAACCGTCAACACCTGGGTCACCGACCAGATCAAGACGTACGCCCTCACCACCGTTATCGGTCTTCCCTTCCTCGCTGGCTTCCTCCGCATCATCGAGTGGGCCGGAAAGAACTTTGTCCCCTGGCTCATGCTCTTCGTCATCGTCGTCCAGCTCACCCTCCAGATCATCTTCCCCATTCTGAGTGAGTCAGCTGGCTGTCCTGGAGAAATTAGCCAACTCACGTCTCAGTCCAGCCGCTCTTCAACAAGTTCACCCCGGTCCCTGATGGCGAGGTCCGCACCCGCGTCGAGGCGCTCGCCAAGAAGCTCAACTTCCCCCTCAAGCACCTCTACGTTATCGACGGCAGCAAGCGCTCGTCGCACTCGAACGCCTACTTCTACGGCCTCCCCTGGTCCAAGCAGATTGTCCTCTACGACACTCTCCTCGACAAGTCGACTCCCGCCGAGGTCGAGGCGGTCCTCGCCCACGAGCTCGGCCACTGGTACTTTGGTGAGCAGCTAACTGTTCTCCCCCTAGCTGACACCAGCCCACCCCTCGCGTCTCCTCCTCATCGGCCAGGCGCACCTCCTGTTCACTCTCACCATCTTCTCGATCTTCATCCACAACAAGGCGCTCTTTGCCGCCTTTGGCTTTGACCCGCGTCTCGCCGTCTCGTCGCCCGTCGGCGGCCCGCAGCCCATTATCATCGGCTTCATGCTGTACCAGATGCTCTTTGAGCCGCTCGACACGTTTGTCAAGTTTGGCCTCAACGCCACGACCCGTCTGTACGAGTACCAGGCCGACGAGTTTGCCGTGCGTCTCGGCTGCAAGAAGGACCTCGCGGGCGCGCTCATCAAGCTCCACGTTGACAACCTCTCCTCGCCCCACGCCGACTGGCTCTACTCCATGTACCACCACTCGCACCCCACGCTCCCCGAGCGTCTCCGCGCAATGGACGAGTACCAGGGCGGCGACTGGCTCGCCAAGAAGCCCGAGGCCAAGACCGAGGCGCAAGTCGAGGAGAAGAAGGACCTCTAGGCTGTATGTAGTCACTACGTAGAGCAGCAGTCGGGCCGTGTGCCGCCGCAGTGCGCCACCGCCGCCGCCGAAGCAGCAGCAGCGCAGAACAGCAGGACACGATTCGAAGAAGCGGGCGGGCTATCGCAAGCTCGTTCATCTATAGCACATGCATCGCATCGTCAAAGAGCACTGTGCTTCCTATCCAGCCGTGCCGGGTTTTACTTCTACTGGGTGTGGGATCTGGGTATGCGTTGGGGTGGGGGATATATCTCGCGGTCGCGTCACGACGGTGTGCTTAGACGTAGACGCCGACGGCGCAGAAGAGGGCGACGGCACCGCCGCCAGCGAGGAACGCGGCGAGGAGGGAGGTGACAAGCTCGGCGGGGATGGCGGTCTTGGGAAGGCTGGCCAGCGTTAGCGTCCGGGAGAGCAGGGGGGGAAGAGGGGGCATCGGGCAGGGAAGGCGCGCGCGCGGTGCAGAGACCGAGTTATCACCGCGCCGCGCCATGCGATGGTCCACTCTAGACTCCGAGTCTGGCGATGGACATGACCAGTCGTCCTGCTGATAACAAGCATATCCCAGCAGGAAGCGGCATTGTCGGATGACCCAATGCCAGATGAGAGCGGGGCAGAGCGGAGCAGACTCGACTGCGGGACACGCGGACGGGCTCTCGCCGCGCGTAACGGTAGCCACAACGGACAGAGGTAGGCGTGTGATGCGGGCGTATACCTACGTGGTGAGGAAAAAGGTGAGCGCGAACGAGGCGCAGAGGGTCACAAAGGCGATAGTCGGGAGCGCGCTCGTGGGGATGAGCGGCTGGAATGCCGGGAGGGCGGCGTGTGCTGCCTGTGGTGTTAGCTGCTGATCGGGCAGACCAGCCAGCAACTGTTGGAGCGTGCCGCGTGCCAGCTGCATGATCAGCACATAGGTAGCTCACCTTGATGGAGGGGTACGCCGCAGTTGCCTCGATGGCCATTGTGAAGGTAATGAGCGTGGGGTGAGTGATGAAGAGGAAGAGGACGAGGATGTCGACCAAGGCAGCAAAGTGGAGGTGACGACGATGACAACAAGGACGTGGCCAGCAGCGTCATTAATAAGTTTTGATCCCGCTTCTAATGGAACCGCTCGAATTACACTTCCAGCTCTAATACGATTAGACCCGAGTCGCGTCGTCGCTCCCTGCCTTGCTTCTTTCTCGTCCTGCTCCTCGTCGTCGCCGCCGCCGCCACCGCCGTTGGAGGCCTCGTCTCTTGGCTCCTTCTCACCACTCACTATCTCAACCCCATCCAAGTCCCGGCCCGTTCACATATACCCCGCCCCCTAGGCATCTCCGTCCACGACTAGCCGGCCTACTCCTGTCACTGCCGGCCGTGCCCTTTTGACCGCCTTCTTGTCCATTTGCATTCATTCGGAGCACTCTACTCCACCATAGCCTCCTTCCTCGACACTCCCCTCCACCCCCTTTCCCGCCAATGACCTAATCGCCATGGGCACGTACAACCCGCTCTCGCTCTTCCCGCTCCCGCCGCAGGTGTCCGACGCCAAACCCGTCCCGTCCGTCCTGGCCGTGGACGGGTTTGCGGACATGCTCTGGGTGGGCAGCTCGGGCGGCCTCGTCTCGGCGTTTGCGAGCCCCCTCACCCTCACGCGCAACGTTCAGTTCCCCGCCCATGGCCACCAGCCCCCCGGCGCGCGCGACTTTCAGTCCATCCCCGGCATGCACGGAGGCGTCCGGCAGATCCGGGTGACCGACCGCGAGGTCTGGACCCTCACTGAGGGTGGCATCGCCGGCAGGAAACGCGGTGGTGCGCCGCGATGGAGTGTGTCGTGAGTCGACACCCGGGTCACTGAATGTTTGACTAACTCGCTAGTGATCCCACTCGCTCTCTGCGTGCGATGACTCCCTCCCCGACAAACTCGCACGAGGTGCTCGTCGGCGGCACAGGCCAGATGATGCTCATGAACAACTCGCGCGGAGAAATTGTCCGTCGCTTCGAGTCCCCGTCCACCGTCGTCCACCTCGGTACACTACCGCGGAGCGTCGTGTGTGCGTCCGGCAGCGGCCAGGTGTCCATTCTCGACCCGCGCACTGGATTCCGCCCAGCAGCCAAGATCGCCCCGGTGCAGGCGCATACTGGCGGCATGAGCGGTGCCGACGCGCAAAACAACATTGTCGCAACATGGGGTTGGACACATATGCAGGGCCACCCCGTCCCTGACACTCTTGTCCGTCTGTACGACACGCGCACGCTGCGTGCTCTCCCGCCCATTTCGTTCTCCACCGGCCCCGCGTTCGTGCTCCTCAACCCCACCGACCCCTCAAAGCTCATCATTGCCGGCCAACAGGGCATGATCCAGATCGCCGACCTCTCGAACGGCACGAACGAGTTCCAGCAACTTGACGTTTCGAGCTTTGTCACTTCAATGGCACTGTCGCCGCACGGTGACTATCTCGTGTTTGGTGACGGTGACGGCCAGCTCCACCTCTGGACCCAGCACGACACGAGCGAGAGTGCTCAGCTCGACGACCACGGCAACCTCGCCCTCCCGCCGTTCAACGGCTACGAGGGTGTCAAGCCCGAGTGGCCAGACCACACTGAGCCCCCTCCCCCTGTCGTCTGGGACGACAACACACCGCTCAACGTCATCGGCATGCCGCTATACGAGGACCCGCTGCTGTCCAACTTCTCCCCTGCCGACTATGCCACCGTCTACTCGCCATTCTTCAACCCCCCGGAGCCCATCCCCGCTTCAGTCCTTGCTACCCTCAACTACCAGGACTTTGTCGGATACGGCCAGCTGCCCAAGGAGCTCAAGGGCAAGCGCAACGTCGCCCACGCCCGACCCGGCGCCGGCAAGCACGCGCTCCGTCACGGTGCGCTTGGCTCCCGCCGCGACAGCGAGCCCCGCTTCCGCAGTGAAAAGGACCGGGCAAAGAACGCTGGACGTCTGCCTGCGCAGGAAATCGAGGAGGAGACTCCCGCTGGCGAGGTGCCAAAGTACTACCGCAAGGTCGAGATCAAGTACTCGCGCTTTGGTGTCGAGGACTTTGACTTTGGATACTACAACCGCACCTGCTACAGCGGCCTCGAGACCGACATTACCAACTCGTACACGAACGCGCTCCTCCAGGCACTGCACTACACGGAACCCCTGCGCGCTGTGGCCAAGGCCCACATCTGCGTCGACTGCCAGAAGGAGAACTGTCTGCTGTGCGAGGCGGGCTTCCTCTTCCGCATGCTGGAAGACGCAAAGGGCACAAACTGCCAGGCCTCCAACTTCTCGCGTGCTTTCAGCGCCACGCCCCAGGCCCTCGCTCTGGGCCTCATGGACGCGAGTCGGGAGAAGCCAAGCTCTGCCGCGACCGCGCAGTCGACACTAATTCAGAACTTTAACCGCTGGCTCATGTCGACGTTCACAACCGAGGCGTTTGTTGATGGCCAGACTTTCCAGATGCGCGCGAACACGCTGCAGAACATGTCGCTCAACAACCCCGTGTCGGCAATCAACCAGGTGCTCGGCATGGCGGTCAAGACGACGAACCGCTGTCTCGCTTGTCAGCATACGTCGGTGCGCGAGGCGACGCTCCAGACGGTCGACCTGTCCTACCCGCGCAAATCGTCCCCCGCCGACGGCCTCTCGTTTGCCGACACCCTCCGCTCCTCCATCTTCCGCGCCTCGACGACAAAAGCAAACTGCAGCAACTGCAAGAGCTTTGCCCCGCTCGAGTCGCGCCGCGACCTCGCCTCCACCCCCGCCGCCAGCCTCCCGCCCGTCCTCTCTGTCAACGCCATGGCCAACTCGGACAACCTCGAGATGTGGAAGGACCGCACCGAGGCCGGCTGCGTGCGACACTATCTCCCCCGTCGTGTCTCATTCCGTACCGGCCCCAATGGCGAGACTATCGCCGACGACTCGGGTGAAGGTGTCACGTACGAGGTCAAGTCGGTCGTCGTCCAGGTCCAGATGTCGGTGGACACACCCGCCCACCTGCTGTCCTTCTGCAAGAGTAAGCTAATGTTACGTTACGTAGCTAACAACAGTGCCCCCTCAAGAGGACGAGGAGGAACCCAAGTGGATCATGTTCAACGACTTCCTCGTGCGGCCCGTCGCGGAGGAGGAGGTCTTTTCGTTCCCGGACACCTGGAAGGTGCCCGCCGTGATAGTCCTCGAACGCGTCGACAGCGCCGCGCTACTCGACTGCTCGAAGATGCCCAAGGAGATTGACATGGAGGTGCTGTACAAGGACCACAGCATGAGCTGGCACCGCCGCGCGTCGAGCATCAAGCACAAGCTGCTTACACCCGACGAGGCGCCCAAGCCCGGTACGCTTATTAGTATCGATGCCGAGTTTGTCGCGCTACAGCAGGAGGAGCTCGAGTTCCGCTCAGACGGCACCAAGAAGATTATCAAGCCGACGCTCATGTCGCTGGCCCGCGTGTCGGTCCTGCGCGGCCCGGAGCCGCCCGAGCTCGAGGGGGTCCCGTTCATCGACGACTACATCCGCACCACCGAGACTGTCGCAGACTACCTCACCGAGTTTTCCGGTATCAAGGCGGGCGACCTCGACCCGAACAACTCGATCCACACACTCGTGCCGCTCAAGGTCGCGTACAAGAAGCTGCGTTTGTGTGAGTAGTTAGCAAATTCGCCGCGTCAAAACTAACGCATCAGTGGTCGACCTGGGCTGCATCTTTATTGGCCATGGCCTGTCGAAGGACTTCCGCACGATCAGTAAGTTTCGTCTGCTCTGCCGTTCCTAACTCGCAGACATATTTGTGCCGCCCGAGCAGGTGCTCGACACGGTGAACATTTACACCTTCCCCGGGCGCAGCCGCAAGCTGTCGCTGCGCTTCCTGACGTGGTTCCTACTCAAGAAGGATATCCAGACAAAGGAACACGACTCGATCGAGGACGCACGCCACGCGTACCTACTGTACCAGCAGTACCTCGAATTCGAGGCCGATGGGCGGTTCGAGGACGTGATGGAGGACATATTCGCCGAGGGCCACAAGACGGGCTTCAAGCCGCGCAACGAGGGCGACGAGACACGCCCCGACACGCCGCTTGCGGGCGCGAGCACGCCGAACGGCGCAAGCAGCAGTAATCTTAACACTCTCACATCCCCCAGTAGTAGCAACAACGGCAACGGCAACGCGCTAGGCCTCGCGCACGGCATGGGCCAGGGTCAACCGCAGAGCCACATCCACTCGCACCCCGCGCACGCGCAGGGCCACAGCCACGCAGCACACAGCCTGCACGGCACCGGCCCCCACACGCCGCCTCACGCGCACCATGCGCATGGCCACCACGCCCTGTCCCCCACGCACACTTCCCCGCTCGCGCACTCGCACACCTCCCCGCTCCAGATGAACCACCACCAGCAGCACATTGCGCGCCCGCGGCATAAGAGCCCCGGACGCTGGACGCCGCCGACGTTCGTCCCCGGTGGCCGGCGGTGGTAGTAGTAGGCAGCAGTAGAGTAGTAGCAGTGTAGTAGGGTACGGGAAGGCGAGAGTGGATGTATGATAGACGGACTCGAGCAGAGCGAGCAGCAAGTCGGCAAGGAGGACTCGTCAGGACCATCAGTAGAGATAACCAATCTATGAGCAGCAATGTACCAGGCTGCACGGACAGTGCGGATACTATCGTATTGGCATGCATATCGTCATCCTGGAGTTTTACGGCGAGCCGCTGCTCCGTTCGGCGCAAGCGGGCAGCAGCAATAGCAGTCGCAGTCGCAGTCGCAGTCGCAGTCGCAAGCTATGCCATTTCGCGGCCACCTTCGCCTTCGTCTTCGGCACGAGCCTCGGCCGGCAGCGCTGGGCAGGGCGCTTAACGCAGCTTCTTGTCGTCAAAGTAGACCTTGAGATGCCGCATCTGCCACGCGGCGACGGCGACGAGGATGATAATCTGCCAGATGGACCACCAGACGGCGCGCGCGTTGGTCGCCTCGGACGCATCGCGGAACGTCGCCTCCACTTCGCGGAGGTAGCGCTGCTCGCGCTGGATGTCGGCCACCTTCTTGTTGAGCTCGCGCAACCGGCTCGCGAGCGTGTTGACAGTCTCCTTGTCGTTGCTGAAGTGTCAGTCGATGTTGTTTAATTGCCCAGTTGGTCTGGGTGGAACCGGGAGTACGTAACCACCCAACAAGCCACTCACCTGTCGTCCTTCTTGGACGATCCGACGTTGATATCGAGGTACATCTTGATGTGGTCGTTGCCCATCCAGCCGCCGGTCAGGTTGGTGTGCAGGCAGATGTTGTGGTCTCCGGGGTCGTGCGAGGTGAAGGTGAAGCGGCCGTCGGACGGGCCGCGGGTGTTGACGACAACGTTGCCGTTCGTGAGGTCCTGGGCGTCAGCTGTTGCAAAGGGTGCGACTAGCTGAGGTGGCCGTGGAGCCCTTCGGCTAGAGTCCAGAGTCGAGAGTCGCGGTAGGCACTCGGTTGTCCGCGAAGACACGGTACCGACGCCTCCGGCACCGGCTCATCGGTCTCCCGGCACGGCATTCTTTGCGCGCGACGCCACTGCGGCCCGGCTCTTCAACTCACCTCGACGTTGACGTGGATGCCCAACTCGTCCTTCTGGCGCCAGGTCGTCGTGCTCTCATCCCAGAGGAACGCCTTGTAGTGGCCTGCGTGTCAGCAATGCAAATGTAGCAGAGATTGCGGGAGGAAGGGGGGGGGGGCGACAGTCGGTATGCGAACACTGAGAAGCGGGCGCACATGGATAGCTGCTTTGCTTTGTCGATATGCCGCCAACAGCATAGCTATCCCATGACGCCGGAGACCCATGTCCTCAGTCGCCACCCCTATCGATCCCAGCTTGCACGCTAGAGCGTGCCGGCGCAGCTAACAGGATGAATTTTGCGAGCTGCGCGCTCTCGCTATACCCACCCTCAACGATAGTGTCGGACGGAAGCTCCTCGAGGAAGCAGCGCTTCTCGTTGGACTCGAAGTAGAAGTGCAGAGCCTGGGGTCAGCATGGACGTTGATCGTGCGAGAGCAGTTGCAGTTGTGAGACGCACCTGCACGGCGCCCAGCAACGGGGCGGCGAGGAGGAGGGACGACAGACGCATTGCGGTTGCGCTTGTTGTCGCAGGGTCGAGAGAGTGTCGGTGGGTGGAGAGGTTGTGGAGGGAGATGGAGAGGTGCGAATCGACGAGGTCGAGATGGACGTTGCCGTCGGGCGGTCATGTTGGTGGTTGCACGGGGACGTGTCACTGGCCACGTGGCATTGTTGGCAGCAATCAGGAACCAGATCAGCGTTCAGTGTTTGTTTGTGTTTGGAGTTTGGCGTTCGAACCCCGCGACTGCTATTGTGGCTCCCGCTGCTGCCACTTGCACTGTTCAGAAACTATGCATCAATGAGCCCTACGATGATGATATGGATGAGATGAGTGGGTCGCGTGGATGGTGGTGGTGGTGGTGGTGGTAGGGGGGTGGATTACGATTGCCTATGGCTGCTATGGTACAGAGGTGGTGGTAGCGGTTGCGGGTTGGGAAGCTGAGGAATACACGGGGTTGAACGAATGTCCATTTGTTATCGCCAACGAAGAACCATATCAAGTGATAGGGGGCAGTTTTGGTTAGGACCGAGACGCAAAGCGCTTTAGCACGTTGCAGCTGCGCTTCTCCTCGCGCAGGACCTCGAGCGCCTCCTGCCTGCGCGTCGAGATGACGAGGGGCTCGCGCATGAAGCCGCGCTCCTTGGGGGAGAGGCTGAGGCCGTTACCGCCGCGCGACTGCACGCTGCCAAAGTAGTAGTCGTGCAGCTCTGCCTCGCGCATCCAAACGAGGCAGCGGCGGTCGATCTGGTTGGCCGAGTCGGAGACCGTCTCGGGGGAGGCGGCGGGAGTTGCGAGGAATGTGGCCGAGGAGATGGAGGACGCAGAACGGGCCGAGCGGGCGGAGAAGCTGCTACCGCTCGAGTCACGGCGTGGAACACTACCCTGGCTGGCGCGGAAGCCGGTCGTAGAAGGCTTGCGAAGGAGGCAGGCAGTGGAGTCGGCAGCGGAAGTGGCACTGGTAGGCAGCGGCGGTGCGCTCTCCGTGTGCGGACGCTGCCCCGCAGCGTGCCGCCGGCGGAACTGCCAGTTGGAAGTGTGTGACGAGGAGACAGAGGTGAGGGATGCGCTCGACGCGGCGGCGGCGGCGAGAGAGCCCATGGGTGAGTACGAGCTGGGCGGCGATTCGGCGTGAGTAGGGTTGTTGACCGCCAGCATGTGGTCGGCTGCGCAGCCGAGACTGTCGAGGGTTCCGTGATCGTACCCTGCAATCGACATGTCGATGCTGCGGGCGGCTCGCGAGTCGATCGCCCACGGCCCAGTGCGCGTGTATGTGTGCGTGGACGAGTTGCTCGCCGTAGACCTCAACGAGGTCGTGCTTACTCGACGGTCAATGTAGGGTGTCTGGTCAACTAGGAAGGGGTGGCCTGTGGACGGGGTTGAGGTGGAGGTGGGGATTTCAGTCGACGGGGACGAGGGAGGCCGCGATGCCGAGCTGATGTTTGACAGAGAAACCGACCCTCTCACTACATTTAGTTTCGGCGACGTAGGAGGCTTTGTGGCGTGGGTGTTGGAGTACGAATGAGAATGATGGTGCGACAGGGACGACGCCAGTGCCTGCGATTGTGAATGGGCCAAGGAGGTGGAGGTTGAAGTGCAGGCAATAGAGGTTACTGAGCCTCTCCGGATGCGGTCGAAGGTGGCTGCGGTCCGCTTGGTGGCTGGGGGTCGCAGGGCGCCCCGGGGCGGCACCGGGGGAGGCGACGCAGAGTACACTGGCGTTGTTGGTGACGACCCTACCGAGCATGCCGATGCCGACGAGTCGGAAAACGCTGGCGAGGTTGCGCGCCTCGCCCTCAGTCCATGGGGTGGCCGTCCATCCGTTGGGGTGGTGGGAGTCGGGGGGTGGAGGCCTGTCTTACTGGTTGCACTTGGCAGTGGAGACGACCATGGGGACGCTGCCGGTGTCATCATGACTGGTGAGCCTGCGCTTGCGGACTTGATGTGCTTGAACAACCGGCGTGGTGAGGAAGAAGCGGAGGTGATGGTGGCAGCAGCAGCCAGTGCCGAAGGCGCAGGCGCTGCGTGTTTGTCCATTCTAGCGGTCTCTGCTGGAAGGCATCCAGGCGGGGGAGGTATGGTCGTGTTGGTGCGGTTGTGGCTGTTGCCAGTGTTTGTGTGGCCTCCGCGGTCGACGGCAGCGAGGTGTGTGGTGTGCGCGGTGTGCAGTGAGCGTTGTGTAGTATACACTGCTTGATGGTAGGTGAACAAAGATGAAGAGATGTCCATCGCAGATGACTCGAGGTATATACAGCGTGGTGGTTGTCCAGGCGCCGTAGTGCGTTGTGTGGGCTGGGTGCCTTGGATCTCGTCTCATCTCATGAGCTGTGCTAGGCAAGTAAAAGCATTCAGAAAACGGAGGTGGACAAACTAATAACGTAAGTGTTCGTCGTTAACCCCTCCCAGGTCCCCGACCGCAGCATCGACTCCTGCTGTAATTACATACAGGCTGTAGTGGCCCAGAGCTAGTTGCACCTTGGCTTGTGTTCCTCAATCCCTTTGTTGGCTTGGTTCCTCTCGGCGGTTCTTGGCCTTTAGTTGACCTCAACCCAGTCGAGCGGCTGATCAGCGGACCCATCGCGGGGCAAACGTCGACGACCCTTTGCTGGTCGTAATCTGTTGGTGGCTGCCGAGTTCAGGCCGTTTGAGGCAAGGATCGGACGTAGCTAGAACGCCACCGGAGTTGGAGCCGCCAGCACTTTACACGTGTGTCCGCAAGCATAAATCAGAGAGCAGGCGTGGGAGCCTAGAGCGCAAGGCTCCTTCACACCTGGACCCGAGGAATTTGCAGCCACTAAACAACGCGCGGGCTGGCTCGGGTACCGAGCCGCCACCATCCGTGTGGCGTTTCTGGGAGGGTGTCGACACACGCGTGCGCGCGTGCGCGCGCGCACTCTCTACAAAGCTGCAGAGCAGAGTCTTTGCCTGCACGCCTTGCTGTGTCTGGCGGCTCTTTGGAGTGGTGGCCGAACATGTGACCCACCTACAGACAAGGCACATGAGCTCTGTAGGGACTTCCGCCCGCCTGCGGGAGGCTCATCCACCGGCTTGCCGAATTCGGAAGGCTATGACCTAATCAGCAACCGACGTCGGTGGCAGAAGAGACCCGCAGGCAGCATGCTTGCTGCAAGGGACGACGGCCAGGGGTGTGGCCAGGGGATCAGGCTGCAAGGAGCATTCGATGACCAGCAGAGTCCAGCCGAATGCGACGCACTCGAAGCCAGCTGGTCTTGGCGCGCCGGGCGATTGATCTCGAGTCGGCGTGCGTGCGCAAGAGGGTCAAGGAGGTAAGGAGGCAGAATCGATCCAGGGCGGCAACATTGCAGCGGAATGAGCCGACTATTCATTAGATGTCTGTGGCGAACCAACTGCTGCAAGCAGGCAGGCGGCTGCATACAAACCAAACATTGCTTTGGGCTCTCCCACATTGTACATTCAACAATGGAGCGCCTAGGCTCCACATGCATTCATTCAGTTGAACGCCACAGAGAGCCAGCAGAGAGTCCAGTTTAGGCTGTGTCATGCGTCGTAGGTGGTGGTACACTTTGAAGCTTGAGGCTGATAAGTAGTCGAGTGTGCGGACGACGGAGGCAAGGCTGTGAGCGGTCGCTGCACCGCTATGCTCATGTGCCAGCGACTGGAGAGCGTCGCAGGCATGCAGGTCATGGCGGATGGTGAGAACAAGGACGAGTTGAGATTGTGCAGAGAGCTAGACGGGAGAGGGGTGAAACCACCAAGGCACAAGGGGAAACAGAGCAAAGCATCTGCCACACGGTCCCCAGCCTGCTTACATAACAGCTATCAAGCCAGTGATAACCGCCGAGAATGACGTGTCCTTCAGCCACTCCGCAGCACACTGACGCCCCCGCTCGCACCGCTCGCACCTGTTTTTTTCTCGCACCGAAACTGGGCGAAAAAGTCGCTTTAAAAGCGTGTCGGCGTCGCAACAACTTGGACTTTACCATTCAACTCCCCTCATCGCCATCATCGCCATCATCGCCATCACCGCCATCACTCGCAGCAATGCTACACCCGCATCTCGCTCGCCGCTGATTAATCTCTCTTCGGGCGGCTCGGCCTCCTCCGTGTACATCCAATGTACTGGGAAGAGTAAGATCCGTCGTACCTGTGTTGCCTTGTGCCGTCCCATCTCCCCTTCCCCTCCCATCCCCTCCAACTCTCATGTACACCCTTCTTTTGGTCTCTTCCCCTGCCAGAGTGGTAGCCAGGGAGAACCAGCCCGGAACCGTGGGCACTGCCCTTGCTGCCAGACAGCCAGCATTGCTCCTGGTCTCCGGCGGAGCGTCGTACCTACTCCACTACAGATCTCCTCCCCCTTCATCTCCCCAATCTTTTCTCCGATTCCCACAACATCCCCCACATCCAATTCCCAGGCGCATTTGCCTAGAGGCCACCTAAATCCCAAGGGGGTCTCTTACTAGCCGCACTGGAAGAATAGCGGCTTAGGTCTAGACAACCTGTGTCGCTGTCCGAGTTTCTCCTTCGGGAGATGCAAGGGCAGTGGCCGGCGCTGCATCGTCCACCCTTACCTTTGCCGCAGCCTGGCTGCATGGTTTACATGTGAAGATGAGGACTATACGGTGCTAACATCTCATCAAATCGTCGTCGGCGTTTCTTTACTGACATTTGTTGTAAACCTTTACCATCCCTATGCCATGGAATGCAATCTTAACACAATGCCCAAATCCTGCTGTTACCTAACAATAACGTTGCCAGACAAGGGTTTCTTGTTCATGTTGCAGCCTGCAGGCTGTCCGTCAACACCGATTGTGTTTTAAGACCGAGCTTGCCGTCAGAATGGTGGTGCGCGTGCTCCCTGACCAGCGGAGCGGACCACATGCCACTGGGTCAGGATCAGGCCGAGCTGCTGCCGAACAAGCACAAGGCCAACGAGTCCCAGCCGCTCTGTGCTCCGCGATACGCAGTAATAAATGAAGCACTGAGCCGAGGATTTGCGGTCGATCCCCTCGCACTATACGGCATGCTCAACAGACAACGGCACCGAGCACCGCGGCCCGAAGCTGGCAGCCCGCCGGAAGGAGCTGTTACCCCGGCGGAGGTGCTGCAATCCGGATGCTCGATGCCAGCACCGACACGAGAAGACATGGAGCAACTCGACTCCGAAACAGACAGTCTCGAAATCAAAGAGGGGATACACGGCAGCCACGACGGCAGCCTCGTCGCCAAGGCCTGACCTGAAACGCTATTCTGGTGGGTGGCAGTTTGCCAGTATGCCAGTTTGCCAGTTTGCCAGTTTGCCAGTATGCCAGTTTGCCAGTATGCCAGTTTGCCAGTATGCCAGTTTGCCAGTATGCCAGTTTGCCAGTTTTACCAGTTTGACTCGTATCCGAAACAAGAGGCACGCAGGCCGTCTGTCACTGCTGCCGTTGTCCTCTGGCTCTCTCGTACACGCCGTCTGAACAAGCCCTCGTGTCGTCTCGTCTCCGCTGCCAGACCCTGGCATATGTGTGCTCCGAGATGCAGATACAGCGGCTGCATACTCCAACCTTGTTGGATTGGAATCGCGTATGTCTAATGACCACAAGCTGTGCCGTGGATGCCGCGGAACACACGTCGACATATGTCCTGATCTCCCTGGACCGCCTGCCCGTAACCGAGCGCGAGCACGGACAAGACAGGCCCGACAGGCCAACGGACAAGCCGAACTGCACAGCCACTCGGACTTGGGCCGTGGAACCCGGACGCTGCAGAGCGTGTGTATATATTGCGCCTGTTGGTGCGTCATACATTGGGCACTGGAGGAGCGTCAGTTCGCACGACCTATCCCAGGCGCGCTACTGTACAGGACAGGGCCTACACTCTACTATCTTGTCGCCGTTCGCTCTCACGGCAATCGAGTTCGAGGCTTTGTCGGGTCTGGCCCTCGTCATGAGCCCGGGACATACTGACGTGGGCGTGTCCAGACGCCCATTGTGCTGTCCGCACAATGCGTTTCATGTTGCGCACATGCATCGCTCGCAGAGACGGACATGACTCGAGGATCGAGGACCCAGGCCCCAGGCCCGCTTGATCACGACACGAGGACGAGAGAACTCACTTGGCTCTAAGCGAGCGATCCAAGATCCAAGATCGGACAGACCGCGGATCGGATCGCGGATCGAACGCGCCAGTGCTAGCTGTAGCCGTTGGCAGTCCGGCCAGCGCTGCCGCTGGCGATTGAGTCGAGGGTGTCCGCTGTCCACACGTCTGGCCGCTGCGCTTCGGCGCCACAGAGGTATGGCTGCGGATACACTCTTCGGCTGCGCACGAACGCTCAAGGATAGAGTGCCATCTGTTCCTTGGTGGGTGTGCGTCCGAGCACTCTGGCTTCTCGCGGGCTTCTAGCGCACGCTTACCAGGATTCACTCGGCCCGTGGACGAGTCGTCCGCCCTTGGCGGCGTCTCCGCATCACTGATCGAGTGGGCCCCGCCATCCCTGCGTGAGAACACCGCGATACGCGCTCACTTGTGCGTTAAAGTGTCCGTCTACGACGCGTCACATGCTGGCTGCTCTCCCTGGCCCATATGGAGGCCGCCGCGCCGCACCATGAGAGCCCAGGTGTTCCTGAAGACCAGAACGGCCCGAACTTTCGAGGACATGGACCTAGGTCGTACAAGCAATGTACTAGCATGTAGTATGTACTGCACATGAGGGACACGGCTTCGGACGCACTTGCTCCTGCGTGCGTACCTGCACAGGACCACTGCAAACTAACTTAGTCGCACAAAGAGAAAGAGCATCCGCGGCGCCACGATCCAGCTGCACGTCACGCATTCCGCGAAATCGCGCCGCGCGACGCCCAGCCCCGGCACTGGCGGCAACTCTGTTCGTGTGACCATGCACTAGGCCAGCGACGGCGAGCGACCGCCAACGAGCTAGCAGAGAAATAGCATTAGCGTTTCCAGCGCCACGACGAGGCCCTGCTGCTGCATGATGCATGCCACCAAACTCTATGCAGCGAGGGACGGAGCCCCGAGGGGCACTGGGGCATGCGCTTGGCGCCCCGCACGCACATGGGCAGCGCGTCCGGACTGGCACCTGGCGGGGCGCGCTAGCATGCAAAGCGTTTACACGTTGACATGCTAGCGGCAGAGACGATACGGCGCTGCCGGCCAGCGAGCGGGCGACATGACGAGAACAGGGGAGATGAAGCACCTCAAACGAGCGTACGGCAGGGAGCGCCCGTCGGGCGACTCGTGAGTCTCGTACAGCTTGTACATGTCGCCGAGCATCGTTCGCCCATGCCATGACGTCTCGTCTCATGACATGACGTGTCGTCCCATGTCGCGTGCCATGTCGTCTCAGCCCGCCGCGACCTTCTCGCGGCCCCGGGGGGCACGATGCCGGGGGTGCCGTTGCCACTAGGGGTCTGGCACGACACTCTGGGCGGTGAGGCAGTCGCTCTGCGCGCCGTCTCCCGGAGAGACAGGGGCATGTGGCATGCACACCGTTTCAGCGCGCGGATATGACTCATCCCGTTCCGCAGAGAGTACAGAGGGTGGAGTACAGAGGGTGAAGACAGTGCAGAGCAGAGCGTAGAGCTGAAAGGTAACAGTAGCAGTAAGAGCAATCGAGAGCGCGAGCGATAGTGCGGAGAGTATGGAACAGACTACGAGAGTATGGAACAGACTACAGCCGGGGCCGAGCAACCGTCCGAGCCCGCCCGCACGCCCGCACACCCGCACACCCGCACACCACGCACACCACGCATCGCACGTGACCCCTGCAGGACACGGGACACAAGCTGCGTGCCAGTAGCTGCGCTGCATCGGGCCGTCAAGGAGGCCACCAGCCCGCAGCAGTCGGCAGCGAGGCGGAGGAGGGCAGACGCCCAAGAACGGCGATCATCCAGCCGTGCCGCCGGGACCCTATTCCAGCGGCAGCGCGCGAGCGCGCTGCGATGCCAGGAAGGAAAGGGGCGCGCGCAATGTCGAGAATGTCGAGAGTGTCGAGAGTGTCGAGATGCCGAGAGTGTCGAGAGTGTCGAGAGTGTCGAGAGTGTCGAGAGTGTCGAGAGTGTCGAGAGTGTCGAGAGTGTCGAGAGTGTCGAGAGTGTCGAGAGTGTCGAGAGTGTCGAGAGTGTCGAGAGTGTCGAGAGTGTCGAGAGTGTCGAGATGGAAACTCGGCGGATCTGGGGCCTGTGCCGGTCGGTCGGGGATGCCGCAGAAGGATGAAACGGCGATTGGGTGGGGGGGGGGATCTGGTGGCCTGGTGGCCTGGTGGCGACCCAGCAGTTCGTCTCGTCTCAGCTGGGGCTGCGGGCGGCACGCTCTTGAACGTAACCGCCGGATCGCCGGATCGCCGGAGCTGGAGCCCATGGCTGTGTCCTTGTCCGCGGCGGGTCGGTTTTTAGTCCGACGGGTGCCAGTTGCTGTGTGCTCTTTCAGCCAGCTGCTGTGGCGGTGTGGCGGCCACCCGCCTACCCTCTGTCCGCTCGTCAGTCAGCACAATCGCTCGAGCCGGCCTCGACCAAGTGAAAGACTACCGTCTCCGCCGCTAGACTGCACAAATATTAGGTCGCATGGGATGCTATGATGTTCCCGGACGCCGTGTCGTGTCAAGAAAAGAGACCAATGATACAGAAACCCCCACCTCCAACTCTGCCTGCAGACTAGCGCTTCTCGCGGAGGAGGAAGATGACTGCAAAGATGAGGATCAGGCCAAAGCCTGCGATAAAGCCAAACAGCACGAGCACGTTGCGGTAGTAGTTTGACAGGTTGAAGCCGAAGAGGACCTCCATGATGACGCTCGCGGTGACTTCGATGGGGACGCCCGAGAGCGTGTCGCGGATGGGGAGGCCGGGGACCTCGTTGACGGTGAGCGCCTCGAGGCAGTAGTTGAGGGGGACAAAGTAGCGGAGCCAGCGCATGGCGGCGGGGACGGAGCCAATGTTGACAAAGAAGCCGGCAAACGTCATGTTGTACAGGTTCCACAGGCTCGAGAGGAGGATCGCGACCGACGGGTGCGAGATGCACGTGCCGAGGATAAAGTTGTACAGCACCATTGCGAGTGTGTACTCGACGAGAATGAGCAGGTACTTGAAGAAGCGCGCAGCGTCGAGCGAGAGGCCGACCATAAAGTAGACAATGACGCTGAGGACGATTGTCGGAATGATGCGCAGCGGGATAATGTCGAACACGGCGCGGGCGAGCAGCCACGCCTGGGGAGAGTAGAAGCCACATGCACGCTCGCGGAGGAAGAGCGGGCGCATCTCGGACACGAGGGTCAGGGCCGACAGCGAGCCGAAGGCAATGAGCGAGCCGAGGAAGAACAGAGCGCCGATGCGGTTCTGGAAACCAGAGATGGTCTCGGAGACGTGGAAGTAGAGACCGCCGGCAAAGACGGCGACGACAGCGAACACGATAAAGTGTGCGACAAAGAGCGTCTTGTCGCGCCTGAGCATGCGCCACTCGCGGCCAGCGAGCACCTCAAACTGGGTGAGGAAGGTAGTGACCGACGCGTCGTGGGGCCAGAAGGAGGCGCGCTCCTCGGTCGCAGCAACAGCAGCGAGGTCGACCTCCTTGGGCACGACGGAGAGGCTGCGGTTGCGTCCGTTGGGGAGGCTGGGAGGTGCGCCAACGCCGTCCTCCTTCTCCTTGATCGAGCTGTCGGACGAGGTAGGAAGGCACGCGTCGGAGCCGCAGCGGAGACCGCCGTCATTGTCCGAGGCGACCTCGAGGAGGTGGTCCGCAATGTTGTAGCCAGGCGGGCAGGGGCGGCCCTGCGCGGCAAAGAACTCGACGGGTGTGTTACCCGCGGGGCCGTAGTAGAGCTGGCGGCCGTTGGCGAGGAGGATGACCTGGGAGAACATGTGGTAGAGTGCAGACGAGGGCTGGTGGATGGACGCGACAATGGTGGTGCGGTTGTCCGGATCGACCGTGAGACTCTTCAGGAGCGAGACGATGCGGGCGGCCGATACCGAGTCGAGACCAGAGGTCGGCTCGTCGAGGATGAGGATATCAGGGTTGGCGACGAGCTCGATACCGATAGAGACGCGACGCATCTCACCGCCGGAAATACCACGGTGCTCGCCCGAGCCGACGCGCGTGTTGGCAATGTGCGACAGGCCGAGCTGGTTGAGAACGGTGTGCGCGCGCTCCTCCTTGAGGCTTTTTGGGACATTCTCGGGGAGACGCAGGTAGGCGGCGAACATGAGAGTCTCAAGGACTGTGGATGTAGGATTGAGGACATCAGACTGGTCGCAGTAGCCAATCTTGACCTTGCGGTCGGGGGTCTCGGAGAGGTACGAAACCTTGCCCTCGACCTCACCCGCCTTGCGACGGCCCGCGAGAATGTCGGCGAGGGTCGACTTGCCGGCGCCCGAGGGGCCAAGGATGGCGCAGAAGCCACCGGGGGGAAGGTCGCCGCACACTTCGCGGAGCACCATGTGGCCACCGTGGGCGCCGGTCTTGGTGCCCTCTTCGGCACGGGGGGACTGCGGGCGGGCCGGCGAGCCGACACCACGCAACCACCCCACGATCCTAGAGTACAGGCCCCGCCGCACGCCCTTGACCTCGTAGCCAATGTTGCTCCACGACATGCCGACGCCGCCCTTCTTTACAAGCGAGGCGTCGTGCGCGGCCTTGCGGGCCTTGTTGCGGCGGACGATACCCCAAACAATGACAAGAATGATCGCGAGGAGAATAGCACCGACCACGGCAAGACCCGCAATGACGCCGCCAGACAAGCTGCCCGCGGACGTCTTGGCCGCCGTGATGCCGAGCGCGTCGTTGATGACATACTGGTTGACACACTCGCCAAACGTGCAGCCCGAGAGCGGGAGACCCTTTGTTCCAAAGAGCTGGAGGAAGTTTTGGTTGAAGAAGCAGTTGCCTGGTGTAAGCTTTAGTCTCGATACACTAGCGTACCATCAGGAGTGCACGAGGTGGAGAGCGGTCCGGTGAGGCCGTTGATCTGGCCGGAAAGGTCCTGGACAGCGAGCGTGCCGCCGCCGCAGAACGACGTGCCGGTGCGGCAAGTGCACGCAAGAGTGGGGCAGTCCCATGTCGATCCGTTCTGGTTGTTGGCCCCCGGGGTGACGGTCTGGGTGCATGCGGAGGCGTGGCAGTAGAACTGTTCGACGCCGTCCAGCCAAAGCTGGGCCCAGATCTCGCCCGCTGCATCCGCAATATTTGCCGACTTGAGGCCGTACACGCCACCCGGGGTGCTGCTGCCGTTGAGGAAGCGCGAAATGGTCAGCTGCGAGCGGCCGGGGAAGAGACCCTGCAGCATCGCCTGCTTGACCTCGCAGGTCATCTGGCCTGCCGAGTACACGACGGGTTGCGCGTTGCACACCAGTGTGCTGTTCATTCCCGGAAGAGTCATGGTCCCGTTCGCCGCCAGGTAGCTTGTCAGCGTGCTGACGCATGCTGCGTCGGTTTTGCAGACTGGGTGTGAGCAGTGCGCCAGTGTTACAGTGGTCTCGGAACAGGTTTGCCCAGAGTGTGATCGATCAAGATGAACGCCACTGGGAGGCAGTGGGGGTTACGCGGACGGCGAGCCCTGCGGCGTTGTGGGACGGCCCCAACGGAGAGCACCGCGCGGCGTGTCGCCTGTCCCGAGGGTCGTACTCACCAGTGCATGACGGTCCGTCCCAGCCGTCGTCACACGCGCAGTCTGAGACGTCGCCAAACTTGCCGGCGCCGACGCCTGTGGGCTTGTACAGGCTTCCACCGCATACCGGCATGTCGCAGTTGTTGGACTGTGCTCCGCCGAAGCCGGCCGGACAGGAGCACTTTGCGCCGTCGAGCACACCGTAGTTTGAGCATGCTGCGGACGTGTCGGGGGAGGAGGTGGTGCTGGTGTTCTGCGCTGATGCTGTGATGGAGAGTGCGGACCATATGGTCGCGAGCGCGAGCAGCGGGGCACGCATCGCGGGGAAGTGGGGATATGCGAGTCGAGAGCGGGGGAACGAGTGGCAAGAGTTGGAGGAGAGAGAGAGAGAGAGAGAGTGGGAATGAAATGGAATGGAATGGCGGACGAGGTAAAGTGCTGCTAAGAATACTTGGATCTCGGCGTCGTTTCTGATCGTCCCACTATGAAAGTTACTTGTTTTGCCCCCCTCGACGCTTAAACAGGCCTCGCGTCCGACCTGACCGCCCACGACCACGTACCGCGTACCAGCCTAGCCTGGCGCAGATGTAGCCCAGCGCTAGGCCTCGCTAATACCTTGTGCATTCCCGGTATCCTCCCTCTCTCCTCTCTACTCTACCTCGTTACTGCTAGCTAGCTGTTCTTTGAATCCTTGGCATTGTCGGCACTACTCCCCGTCGTCGTTGCAGATCTCTCCTCTCCGCGTGGTCGCGGTGGCAGCCAGGCACGCAAATCTCGAAATCCACCTCCCGCGCGTGCCCCGGGCGGGCCCCTCCGCCACCGACCCCGCAGCAGCCAGAGTCTCGGCCTCGGGCCCTGGCCCCCATACCACCATACATTCCATTCTGGCTCATGCTCATAACATCATGCAAAACCACTCTCTATAAATGTACTGCCATCTGTACTGCTTCCTGCTCACATGACCACGCATCCGTCCTCGCCGCCGCCGAGCGCTCCGAGGTCCTGAAAGTCAGCACTGGCCACACACACTCGTACTCACAAAGCCCTCGGGCAGCTCGCCCATAATCTCGTTGGGCGGTCCGCCGAGGTCCTGCATCTCGCCCACGAGGCGCGCGACCTCCTTGCCGTCAACGTCGTCCGAGTAGTTTGAGCGCTGGAACACGGCGAGGATCTGCTGCACGAGCACGTGCTGCTGGCGGTACTTTGCCAGGTCGGCCTCTTTGACGCCCGCGGGCGGCGACTCGAGGTACGCCGGGTACTGCAGTGTCAGTTACACCACCTAGCAAGACAACTCACCTTGGAGGCAAGCTCCGTCATCGGCTCCTCGAGGACCTCCTTGCTCATGAGCTGCGCCATCATGCCGTCCAGGAGGCCGCCGAGCTCGTCGTCGTCGTCGCCGAGGCCGTCGAGCGCGGACGGGTCCTCGGAGAGCTGCTTGAGCAGCGCAGCCAGGTCGCCCGGCATGCCGTCGGCTCCGGCTCCGGCGGCCGCGCCCGCGCCACCAGAGTTGAGCGACTCCATCGTCTTGCGGATCGTCTCGTCAAAGCTCGCGCCGCCCGCGCCCGCGCCGGCGGGTCCGGGAGTGGCGGGTCCGCGCGCCTTGGGCTTGGAGGGCCCAGCGGCTGCGGGCTTCTTGCCGCCGTCCATGCCGAGCGCGTCGAGGCCCTCGCCAGAGAGCATCATCTCCACTGCGCGCTGGAACGCGCGCTCCTCCTCCTCGGTGCTCAGCTCGGGCGCCGCGCTGCTGCCCGAGGCACCGGGAGCGGCGCGCGCGCTCGTGCCGTCAGGCATGGGTCCGGGCGGGTGGTCGGTCGCGAGGGAGCGCAGCAGCGACTCCATGCCCTCGATGAGCGACGCCTGGAACTCGTCGTCGTCGTCGTCGCCGCCGCCGGCGCTGATGCCGGGGGCAGGAGACGCCGCGGACGGGAGAGCAGGGGCAGCGGCGGACGGGCCGGCATCAGGCTGCGCACGCTTGCCGAGGGTGGACTTGGGCGCGTTGAACGAGTCGAGCACGTCTGTGGCGTCAGTGTCTGTCGGGGTACTCTGGCAGCAGCAGGCAAAAGTCTCCGATTCCCGTGCGAGCTCGCGCTGCCGCTGCGCCTGGTCCACCCACCGTCGAGGTCATCAAGGTCGTCGTCGTCGTCTTCGTCGTCCTCCACGAYGRCACTGCGGTAGTTTGTCGCCTTGGCGGCGGGGGCGGCGGAGCCGGCGCCGGAGGTGTCGGCGGGGGCCTTTCCGCTAGGAGCAGACGCGGCCATGATTTATTGTATTTACTGTGTGTTGTTGACGAAAAGAGTAGAGGATTGAAAGTGGGATAATGCTCCTTGCTCCTTGCTTTGCTGATGGAATGTGCGCGCGTGCACGGCTATCCACTGCCGGCTCCGGAAACCGCACTCACTGCCCGACGGTGGAAGCCGATGCCCACCAAAGGTGCCACTTTGCGATAACCCCGAATTTCCAGGGTGGCAAGGTCAGTCCTCTGGCTGCTGGCTGCTGGCTGGGCCTCATGCATAGTCGGCATCTCAACTCTGCTGGTTGTTATCGAGTGCATGGAGGAGACCATGTAGACCAGGAGTGGGACACCGCGAGGACGCTACGAGTCCTACAGCGTACAGCAGTCTCCATGCTGTCTTCGTGTTCGTGCAGACCCACCTCTTGTCCGAGCTGATCCTGTGCACTCTGACCCTTGAGCCATCCTTTCCATCGGATACTGGCCAGCGCTTCCGTCGGTCGCGATAACGATCATAGACCTGATCTGCTACTGCCGACCGCCACACTGATGGACCGTCCGTTTACAACCATACTGGCAAGCAATACGGAACGAGGGTGTGTATTAGAGGCCATGGGACGTCAAGAGGCGCATGTTTGTACTGGGCCCTTTTCAGATTGTTGGCCTTTCACGTTGTCTTGCTCGAAACAGGGCTGCCTCTGACTCTGCTGCCTCTGAGTCTCTGAAAAGGGGAGATGTGACAATATACCGCTCTCTTCTCTGCACTCTTTGAGCGAGTTCGGGCAGGACTGGAGAGGAGATGACAACAAGACCGAGAGGAGACCGACGGCCGCTTTCAGACAGGAGGCGGAGCGACACCGATCCGGCAGCCGCCCCAACTGGCCAGTATCTCGTACCGCTGCCGCGAGCATTGTCAAGAGGCCGCCGCCATTGCGCAACCGCTGCAAGCCGTGATGTGTCAGCCATTGGCAAGCAGCGCCAGCGAGCAAGGCCCATCGGTTGACTAAGCGGACTGGGGTGCATGTAATCGTGTGGTGGCAGCAGTCGAAATGCGGGCGTGATCAAGATGCCGCATTGCGTCATTGGCAGCCTGGCGACCCGTGAAGCAAGGATATAACTAACTTGTGTCCTTGCCGACCCTCGCTCTTCATCCACTTGCAACACGCACTCACGCCAACATGACTCTTGCTACGACCGACAAGCTCATCCTGTACACGAACCGCGGCTGCCCCTGTACGTGCCGTGTGCTCCGCCCGCCCCCGCCGACGCTGACTTGCCAGGGGCGCACCGCGCGCACATTGCCCTCGCGGAGCTCGATCTCCCGTACGAGGAAGTGGCGATCGACCTCGACGTGCCCCGCACGCCCGAGTATCTCGCCGTGAACCCGCGCGGCCTCGTCCCCGCGCTGTCCGCCAACGGCGAGATTGTCATCGAGTCCGGCATCGTCGCCGCGTACCTCGCCGACGCGTACCCGTCGCACCTCGTCCCCGCATCGAGCGCGCCGGGCGGCGCGCTGCGCCGCGCCCGCATCGCGCTCTTTGTCGACGCGTTCATCTCAAAGTTCCAGAGCCACCTGTTCAAGGTGCTGTTCGCGCCGGCGGCCGCGGACCAGGAGGCGGCGCTCGCGGCGGCGGTCGACGGGCTCGTCAAGGAGGTGGAGCCGCTGCTCCAGGACGCCAAGCCGTTCTTTGGCGGAGCCGACAGGCTCACGCTTGCCGAGGTACGTTCTGAGCGCTGGTGTGCCCGGATTCCGGCGGCAAGCCGTGTTCTGCCGGCCGGTGGCAGTGACAGCGACGGTGGCCCCGACTCTGTAGCCGCTTCCGACTGCAGCTCTGTAGCACCGCACTGTGATTCCCACCGTGACTCTGCTTTGGCTGTGGCTGTTACAGCGGCGGGCCGCAACTGGACGCTGTGATGCTGACGGTACCAGGTGCAGACCGGCTCGTTTGTGATCCGCTTCCTGTCGCTCGCCAACGAGGGCAAGCTGTACCCCGCGGGCCTGCTCGACGAGGTCGCGGCCAAGGCGCCCGCGTTCACTGCGTGGGCCAAGGTGGTGGCCGCCCACCCGAGCGTCAAGGGCATCTACGACGAGGCCAAGGTGCTCGCGCGCACGCATGAGCGCGTGGCCACGCTGCGTGGGGCGGCCAAGATTTAGGGCCGAAGAAGAGCTGGTAAAAGCAAGATGATCGGAAGACGATGATGTCGGAAGGCGCAGGCTGGCTTTGGGGGTTACGAGAATCGAGCTCTATTTCCAGAGACCGTCAGTACACAAACAGTGCAGGGGATGCATATGCATATGAGTGCGAGTGGCTGCACATGGCTGGGGAGCCTCTGGGCTGACTGGCTTGCATAGATGTCGGCGGCTTATGACCGCGCAAGGCAGGCGACTCGTAGTGCCTGCTGCTCCCGACTGCGGCGCCAGGCAGGGCAGGGACACCATGCCAGGAGGCTCGGAGAGGATCAATGTACTGCAATCTCCGCGCGCTGGCTGCGGTGTGGCCGTGCTCTTCTCTCTGTCCATAAGAGTAAGGACAAATATGAGAATGGGCTGGCTGGCCATGTCGCAATGGGTATAGGATAGAGTAACTTTGTACGTACAGAGTGCAGAAGGCGTACGAGTGTCGTGGTGGATGTATGATGTGATAGCCACCACCACTCCCCAGAGCTCGCGCCTGACCTCTTTTGGGTGATAATACCTTATTACAAAAAAGTATCAAGAAGAAAAAAGGTAATAGAAAGTGGTAATATGTTCCGGGAGTGTGCCGGCATCCCCTCTTTTTCCCTGTGTGCCTTGTTCCCGTCAGAGCCAGCCAGCCACTATTCTCTGCTGTGTCGTGTCTCTCTCTCTCTCTGGACTGTTGCTGTATTCTCTCTCATCACTTCATCCCTTCCTCCCCTCGTGCATATCCCATTCACATCCATTCATTCATTCACTCACTCTCACCACCATTCCTCTCGTTCTCACCACCATTCGACCCCCGTTCCCCATCAAACTGCTACGGTCCTAACGGACCCTTTGGGCACGTAAACAACCCAAACCCAACCAAAACCGAGATCCCGCCGCTTTTGGGTCCCTTTTGGGTGGTGCTCTTTTGCTCTTTTCCCTTTGCTCCCCTGCCTCCCTTCCCTGTGGCTCTGGCATTCCGCTCGCGCTTGTCTCTGCGGGCCGCCAAAAACCATCCGTCGCCCTCCCCCCCCTCCTCTTGGTCGAGTTTCACCCACCCACCCAGCGGGCAGCGGCAGCACGACCACCACAACGCACAGGCACAGGCAGCAGCAGCAGCAGCAGCAGCAGTAGTCTAAACGACGACCTCGTTCCGTTGTCCTTGTCTCTCCATCTCCCTTCCATATCCACCACTTTCTTCTCTCTCTCTCTCTCTCTTCTCACTCCCCCACACTCGTTTACACCACACCAACGCCCGCGGGGCGCCCATCCCCATCCTCATCCCTCCT
>PQXP01000636.1:0-10400 GCA_002973495.1 Apiotrichum akiyoshidainum | reverse complement strand
CAAGCTCCTCGATAACGGCCTGTACTGGGCGTCAAACGCGCTCGCATCGGGCACTCTGGCTGGTGACGAGATCGCTTCCCTGCAACAGCTTGGAGAGACTCTGCAGGTCACCGCTGCCCTCCGCGTCGAGCCCAACATTGCCCGTGCCGAGGCGACGATCGAGGCGGCTATCGCTCGTGACGGCTGCGCTCCCTCTCTCAAGTTTGCTGCAGCCCTGGTTCCCCGCACCATGCTCAAGGCCGGCTTCATCCGCGCTCAGCTCACCTCGCTCGTTACCCCTCGCCTCATCTCCCCGCTATCGATGCCCACCGCCACCACTGAGGCCCGCACAGCTTTCATGAAGCTTCTGCACGCCCTCTTCGTCGCCAACACCTATGTTTCCGCGCAGCCCAATTTCATTGAGCCACTTGTCACCTTCTACCGCGGCACTATGGAAGAGGCTGACCAGCTCGTTCTTGCCGTCTTCTCTGCATTCGAGAACCAGCGCCACCTCAGCGTCACCTCCATTTTCCGCCACTGGGGCAATGCGTCTGGCCGCGCCCTCGACGCGCTCTCCGCTCTCGACCCCGGAAAGGTGTTTGCTACCTGCTCGGCCTTCCCTCTCCGCCGTACTCTCACCACCAATATTGCGCCCGCCGAGGACGTCTACGACCCCACTTTCGTCCTCCCGCTCCTCAGCGCGGTCCTCATGGAGGAGCTGGCGCCGCTCGACTGGGTCGAGGTACTCCGCACCAACACGCTCGGCATGGCCGTGTGTGCACTCAGCTCCCGTGACGCTGGCATGCGTAGCCTCGCTGGCTGGCTTCTCAAGACTACCCTTGAGAAGGTCCACAGCATTGCCTTCCACGAGAAGCTGCAGCTTGTCCACACGCTTGAGCTGGTTGCGCACTCGATTGATGCGCCTCCTGCCGCCCCTGAGCAGCTTGAGGGTGTCCCCGCTGTGTTCAGCCTCAAGCTCAACCAGCCTCGTCTTCCTACGCTCATCACCCTCTTTGTCGCTCACGCGCTCCGCGGCATTGCTCACCCTGGTCACTTCATCTTCCCTCTGTCGTCGCGCTTCCTCCTGCAGCGCCCCGTCCTCGACATCTTTGACGTGCCCATGCTCTACGGCATGCTCTACGCCTCGGGCGACAACGACCGTAAAGAGCGTGGCTGGATTGTCCGATTCCTCCGCGACGGTGTCCGCAGCGAGGCCGACTACCGCCTCCTTGCGCGCAGGAACGTGGTGTCCCTCCTCGCGACGCTCTTCACCTCCTCGACAGATGCGGTCTTCCGTCGCAACCTCCTCGGTGCCATGCTCTCCATTGCCAAGGTCCCCTCAGGTGGTCGCGGCATCCTCCGCGCGCACGTTCCCTGGCTTGCCGCTCAATGGACGGCGGCCCCCACGCGCCCTGCGGCCCACGAGGTGCGCGCCGGCATTCTCGCCGTCCTCGACGAGGCGCTTGCGTCGGGCTTCGACGCCGAGCCCGAGCGCAGCCGCGCCCGCTCGGCCGCCGAGGCTTCTCGTATCCTCGTGTCGGCGTCAAAGACTGCGGACGCTGAGGGCCTCGAGCTCCTCGCGCGCACTGTCCTCCGCATCGCTCCCACCGACACCAGCGCCCTCCCCGCTCTCGTGGCCCGCCTCGCCGCTATCGACCCCGAGGGCGCCAACTCGCGCACTACTGAGCTTCTCTTCCGCGCCTCGCTCTCCCTCCCCACCCCTCTCTCCCCCGAGGCGGCCGCCGCGGTGCGCACCCTCAGCGCTCGCGTCGCGCGTCTCGACGGCCCCCTCGGCGCTTGGGCCCGCGAACTTGCCAGGGAGTAACAGTTGACGATCATATTAGCACCACGAAATAGACATGCATCGGATTCACCTTGTAGCTCGGGAACCCGTGAAACAGACGTTTGGCAGGCGCGATATGGGATTACATTCTTGCTGCTGTCTGGCTCCCTCAATCATCCCCATAACGTCTGTCGTCCATCAGAGAGTCCGCAGTAGGCAAAGGTGACGACGCATGTTTGAACTGCAGACCAACTGTCTGTTGCCCGAGTTCATAGCACAGTGCATCCCTGCGTCGCGGCGGAGATCCCTCGCCAGTCTAAAGAGAGAGGCAGGCAGAAACGCAACAATTTCGTGGCAAGTGCGTCAACACTTGACACTCGGGAAAAGAGAGGCCATTCTCTCCATTCTTTCCAACGCACGTATAAAAGAGAGGGTTCCTCTACGAGCTGATGCTCCGGAGGAATAGTGACGACCCAGGTTCGAACTGGGGACCAACAGATGATTGCGATTGCGATGGATTGCAATCTGCTACTCTACCACTGAGCTACCGCCACTCACATTGTGGTCGTGCAAGTGGTGCTGTCAGATTCCTGTTGGGGCTGCGGAACCACAAGACTGCTAGCAAAGCTAACATGTGCTGGTGATAGCATTCGCCATTATTCCCAGACCTTGAAAACTTACATCCACCCTGTTACTAGCCATCTACCCAAAACTATTACACGTACTGCTTCCCACCGCCATTTGTCGTATCTCTCAACATTCCTCCGTTAACCCTGGTAGCGGAAATCGGGGTCGTCCTCGATGACGATGAGACCCTGGTCGGCCTTCTTGTTCTGGTGGCGGAACCAGAAGTGGAGGAAGATAACGCCAAGGATAGTGCAGCCGTTGACGCCGATCGTGAAACGGATACCGGTAGGGTACTTCAAGGCCTCCTTGTCGATAAAGACGGCTCCAGCGAGAATACCACCAAGACCACCCCATGCGACGATGAGGGCGGCGGTGAAGGCACGCTTGGAGTGGCCGCGGATAGACGTCTGCGCCCAGGAAATAACGAGCGGGACGTTGCCGCTGGCGCCGCCAACAGCAATGAAGACACCGGCGAAACGAGCCGCCTTCTTTGCCATCGGCAGCTGAGAGTACATGGCAGTACCGACGATGAGGCAGGTTGCGTTGAAAACAATGACCCAAGCGCGGCAGTGGCGGTACTTGTCCGCAATGTAGCCAGTGATGAAAGCGGGGATAAGGGCATAGGCGCTGGGGGGAGCACCGAGCACCATAGTCTCAATGTTCTTGAAACCCATGGACTGGAGAATGACGGGCATGAAGTAGGCCTGCGAGTACCTTGAATGGTTAGCAAATTCGGTCTAACCAGCCAGTTTAAACTCACGAGGCGACAGTGGTCGACATGAAGAAGAAGCCCATCATCCAAATCCTCCACTCCCGGCAGTAACGACCAATCTTGGCCCATGTCATGGCGTCGGGCTTGGAGTCCTTACGGTCGCGCTCGATACGTGTAGCAATGAAACTCCTTTCCTCCTCAGAGAGGAACATGGCCTTGGAGGGAATGTCGACAAGGGCAACGTATCCGACCAGACCAACAACAATTGTGATGATTCCGAAGAAGATGAATACCCAGGACCAGCCGCTGAGGCCGCCGCGGCCGTGAAGGAGCGTGAAGCAGTAGGCCAGAGGCGACGCAAAGGATCCGACGACCGAGGAAACCATGTAGAAGATGACGTTACGGGTGGCCATTGAACGGCGCGGGTACCAACAGGAGATGAGGCTACGGTTAGTGCCGTCTCATGCAGGAACTCACTATGCGGCACCGGGGAAGAGAGCTGCCTCGAAGAAACCAAGGACAGCACGCAAAGCAGCCAGCTGTGACCAGGTCTTCACGAAGCCCATGCAGAGCATGATAATGCCCCACAGCACGACAGCCGACGAGAGCCACCACTTTGCTCCAAACTTGCGCAACCCGAACTGAGCTTCCCGCAATCAGTAACCCGCCCCAATGACTGTCTTGTGCGCCACTTACAGGGCATTTCGAAAATGATATAGGGAACGAAGAAGACAACGGTGATAATGCTGTAGCGGTTCTCCTTGGTGTTGGTGAGCACCAGCTCCTTGTCCATGTAGCGGTTGTTCGCCTGACGCGCAATCGACAAGTTGGTGCGGTCAATGAGCGAGACGCAGTACATGGCGCAGAGAATCGGAAGAAGACGCCAGTCGACCTTGCGCATGGTCGACTTTACAAATGCTGGGTCAAATCCGTCGTCAATGTCCTGGAAGGCATCCTGGGAAGCGCGTTCCGGGTCCACCTGGTGTTTGACGTCGGAATGGCTGATCTCCGGCTTGGAGCCGACATCGCTGTCGGAATGGTTGAGTGCCGCCATTGTGTTTGAGTGCTGGTGGATGGATACGAGGGTTGGGAAGTGGTGGGAGCAACACTTGTCCTGTGGCTGTTTATAAGGTAGTTCACAGGTCTCACTGAGTGACAATGGCAACACTGAGGTGGGGGGGTGGGTCCACTTGTTCCAGACAGACGACGCGCCAAGAACGCCTTGTCCGAGGTTTTTCCATGGGAAGCAGGGAGTGAAACCTTTACGCGATGCCGCCCCGTGCTCACGTCACACTCTCACCTTGCCCGTGATCTTCATTCAGGACGCGGTCATGTGCCACAGTGCGGTTCCCTGTTCTCCCGGTTAACTGGGTGGCGTTGCGCAAGCCCGTTGGGGGCGACTCAGGACAGTCGAACCATTGCGATCACGCGCGTTCGGTGCCGTCAACTGACAATGTGGAGGCCGTGCAACATTCATGTGCCGCCTAGAGTCACTTGGCTGCGCAGGTCTGCCCAGGCTCAGGCGACTGTGGGTAGGATATTTGCCCTTCTCGTCGCTTAGCGAGATCTCTGTCAACGAGACACGCGAAAAAAGCAACCTCGGACACGCCCGACCCTGTGATAATGGTGGATGTGACCGCCTCGCGACAGATGGCCAGCGTTCGGGCTCCAGACGTGTCTCATGGTCTTCCTGTCAGCACCATGCAGCCAACGTAGCTCCGCCACCCACCCACCACAACTGAAACCTATGTCTACTCTCCGCTCCTGACCGACAAGCAAGAGTCACGAGTGCAATGCTCCGGAGTGTGAGCCATTCAAGGACCCACTTCTCGACCGACGAGAGTTCTTCCCCGCTGCAGTGCCTCGATCTCTCGACCTAGAGATACCACGGGCCAAACGGTACTACTCTCGATGAAGGCACAAGGGCGCAGTTGCGGTTTGCCGCCCACTGATCACTGCGCGACTGCACGACTGCCTTACCATCCCGCGTGGTCGGTACTCGGCAAGGTCGGCAGGGTCCAGAGCGACGGAGCATTCCTCGATGGGTGGGCTACGGAAAATCGTCGGAATCCAGAACAATGCCAAGATGGGTGATTCCAGTTGTGCTCGACTTCTAGAGCAGGCGGGGTCGTCATGAGGCAGCTCTCCGTCTCCACGCACGATGGTACGGCGTTTGGAACCTCTTTCGGTGCCCGAAGGCCCCGGAATGGTACGAGAACAGTGGTATTGAGGATCATGTGAAATGGTGCGCGTGACGGTTCCCGGGCAGTCTCCTGCAATGAATTGCACTCGCCACTGTGTGGCGCTTCAGGAACCTTCTTGACTTGACTTGGATGTGGCGAGCTCCGCCTATCCGTGATGCCTCAGGAGAAGAAGAACATTGGGAGGTGGCGGTCAAGTCCTGGACATTGTTGTTGAACCATTATCGGTCTCGTCACGAGCCGTCCAGAAGAGCCAACCAGACAGATAAACTGAAGAACGCTCGTTTGTTTCCTGATATTGATAGTGTGTCCTGCACCGTGTCGTCGGTGGGCTGTGGGCGACAGCCGCTCTCTTCGACGGTCCAAGTGCTGCAAGGTCGCGGCTATAGTGAAGTGGCGCCAGTCGGGATTAGCCAAGGTCATGGTTGTTGTGCTCTCATTCACGCGTGGAGCTCCTTTGACAGGTCGCAGACGATGATTCCTCCGAACAATTTCCATCAAATAATTTACATCGCAACGCCAGAACGGAGTTGTGCGTGGGGGTATTGCCCGACGTGCCGACACTTGGCAGTCTGAGCCGATGGTCAGTCAGCCAAGCGATAATAAACAAAGGCACCTAGGAAGGGGTTTGACTGCCAAGGTGGTCCCAGCCCGAACATCCTTCCTCTACTGCGCATGTTGCACAACACCGAGAAGGATAATTATGTGAAGTGTGGGGGCGGAAAATCAACGGAAAAATCTGCCTCGTGAACTGCAGCTGTCCTCCCATCGCCGCAGAAGACGGAGCGGTCACCCCCACCTAGCTTTTGTTCCTCTTCCCCAGAGCTCTTACTGATGAGTTGGAACAAGTTTGGACTCAGCCTGCTCCACATGGGCCGGCCATCTAACCGGTCCACAATGTCAAGGCAGTTGCATCTCACCTCGTTCCCATGGTGGAAAGGTAATATGAGGACCCGTCCACGATGGTGGGACTAAATGGAGGTCGTGAAAAGCATCCCATCCGAGCAAGAAGTCTGGTCGTGCCCAGATCAACAAACAGCTGTCGCGAGGTTGATGTATGCTAACGGCACAGGTCAGCCAGGAGCTTGACACGACAAATCATTGCGGCTCTCGCCCAACTAATCTGACCTGTGGCAGTAGATATTTTGTGGTGTGGAAACTAGGTCGGTCAAGACGATAGCGGTCAGTCTCTTCTAGATAAGGCGCTGTGAGAGAAGTTGCAGGTGAGACTAACGGTCAATGCCACCATGGTCATGATGGTTTATCTGTCCTCGTGCTCTGTGTATCATTTTGCTTCTGTTATTCCAAGGAGGGATCGCCAGAACACACGCATCGACGTCGATCTTGGCCCTTTCGGCGTGGTCGAGTTTCGATTGCGGCACTCGACCCCCCTGGTGTCTTTCTGTCACCGCCATATACAAAGCAATGCATGAACGCGCAGCTTGTTGTTGCCTGCAGGCGATCCACGTGTCTGGTGTCGCGCGCTGGCTGGCCAGGACGTGTTCCGCTCTCGCCAATTCAGGGAGCCACGTCAATGGCACCCCCAATTTCGTCACTCGGCAGCTCCTTCGGGTTTGTCTAGTCGCTTTGCTGTCACTCACCTCTTTCACTTTTATTCGACTCTTTTCTCTCCCCACCCTCATCACCCTCATCACCACCACCACTACAAACAATGTCTGCCCCCGTCTTCCCTCCCGGCGTCAAGCCTTTCGCCGAGCGCAAGCTCCCTCACACCATCTGCATGTTCGACGTCGACGGCACCCTCTCGCTCGCTCGCCAGAGCGCGACCCCCGAGATGATCGAGACCCTCCGCAAGCTCCGCGAGGTCTGCGCCATTGCCTTTGTCGGTGGCTCCGACCTCGTCAAGATCCGCGAGCAGCTCGAGAACACCAGGGACACCAACGGTGAGTCGCTTCCACTGTGTGGGGAAGGTGCGGCCCTACCAGTCGGGATATCGGATGTCGGAAGGAAAACACCATTCGCTCGGTCTCTTGCCCAGGGTACTAGACCGTTACGAGACCATCTGGTTGTTGGATGAGATGTCGAGCGACCTCACCGGCACCCCAGCCGATGGCAATACCTCAGAGCAGCTGTCCTGCACTTGTCCTTCACATTCGGCGCGAGCTGGCGCCGCCTGCCTTCTGCAGACGTGCGGGACAGACACGCCTACGACCCCTGCTTGCTCTGGCTGGCGGTGCGTTGTGCGCTGAAACCCAGACGACGTCGAAATAAACCTGATCCTATGGGGCGGCGAGTATCACGCTTGGGTGCTCCACTGGGCGTGGTGCAGGCGATGCAATGGGCGAAGGAGGGACACAACTCGACCCCCTGTGTGCAGCGGCTTCCGCTCCCTTCCATTCCACCCACTCACACCCCCACTCAC
Source organism: Apiotrichum akiyoshidainum (assembly GCA_002973495.1). NCBI lineage: Eukaryota > Fungi > Basidiomycota > Tremellomycetes > Trichosporonales > Trichosporonaceae > Apiotrichum > Apiotrichum akiyoshidainum. The sequence goes on along the minus strand of PQXP01000636.1, from coordinate 2,715 downwards.
GGACACTTACTGACTCTCAGCCCTCAACAACTTTGACTACTGCTTCGCTGAGAACGGCCTCACCGCCTACAAGCTCGGCCAGCCCCTCCCCTCGGCCAGCTTCATCGAGCACGTCGGTGAGGAGGAGTACAAGAAGCTTGTCAACTTCATCCTTCGCTACCTTTCCGAGGTTGACGTTCCCGTCAAGCGGTGAGTTGACCGAACTGGGCAGCTGGCCGAACAGGGCTGCGGGCTGTGCGCCCTTCGGGGCGTGCCTAGGCCCAGTCCTCTGCTCAATACCATCCCATCTGTCGATTGGGAGCATGCTAACCCACCAGTGGCACCTTTGTCGAGTTCCGTCGCGGCATGATCAACGTCTCGCCCATTGGCCGTAACGCGTCGGTCCAGGAGCGCAACGACTTTGAGGAGTTTGACAAGAAGTCTGGTGTCCGTGCCGCCATGGTCAAGGCCCTCCAGGAGAAGTTTGCCCACCTCAACCTCACCTACTCGATCGGTGGCCAGATCTCGTTCGACGTCTTCCCCAACGGCTGGGACAAGACCTACGCTCTTGGCCGTCTCGAGGGCGAGGGCTTCACCGAGATCCACTTCTTCGGCGACAAGGTGTGTCCGGGGACCTTTGGCGTAGTGCAAAACTGACTCTGCAGACCTACAAGGGCGGCAACGACTACGAGATCTACTCGGACAGCCGCACTATCGGCCACGCCGTCACCAACCCCAACGACACCCTCAAGCTCCTTAACGAGCTCTTCCTCAGCAAGAACTAGAGGCGGACGGGGATAATATTATCGTACAGACGGACTCTCAGATGCATCATATAACTATCCTGTGCTCGTCCTTCGGTGGTAATGCTGCATGCTACAATCTACAAAACTAACAGACAATGAACACGGCCAGCGGCCAGCGAGTCTAGCGCTTCTTTGCACCTCCAAACCCGCCAAAGCCCATCATGCTCTCAATACCGCTCATCTCCTCCTGCGCCGCCTCGACGGCCTTCTGATCGCTCTTGTCCACCACGCCGGCCTTTTTCAGGTCGCGCGCCTCGCGCTCCTCCTGCCGCTTCCGCCTGCGCTCCAGTTTGCGCGCCTCGCGCTTGGCCTCCTCGGCGCCGCGCACCTCGGCGAGCCGCTGCTGAAAGTCAAAGTTTTTGGCGTCGACCTTGGTCTTGGACTGCTCGCGGAGCTCGGCGATACGCCGCCGCACCTGCTCGACCGTCGACCGCGCAACGTGCGTGCTCTGGCCGAGCTTGTTCAGGTGGAACCGGCTGTTCAGGTGGTCGAGGTACGAGAGCGAGTCCTTGAGTGTGCGGTTACACAGCTCGCACTGCGTGTGGTATCAGCGTCCGCCTTTGGGGAGTGTGCAGATCCCGAAGCTGGGGTCCATGCGGGTACCGTCAAAACTGTTGCACCCGTCAGTCGGGCCAGGCCTGCTGTGTAGCCTGTGTTACGCAGCAGGCCAAGTCCGCCCTTTACGATTACTCACGTAGAATCCCGGGCCTCGCGGTCCCTTTCCGCCCGTCGCATTCGACACGAGCATGGTCTTGCCGATATCCTTGTCGAGGCCGAGGTCGCCATGCTGCTTTGCGTGCTCTGTCGGCTTCGGCCCGTCGTAAACAGGACGGTACGTCCGGCCTGGCGTCAGCTCATCTCAGATCGCAAAGTCCTTTAGCTGAACAGGAAGCATGCAGGCCTCCAAAGTCAGATTCAACAGCCACGGCCCTCAGCGCGCGCGGCGCTCACGGCCCATAGGACGAGTCAATGCTCGCCGCTGTGCGCTCCTCTAGCACGCGCAGAGGGGGCCGGTACCAATGAGGCGGATGGGCAGCTCATAGAGTAGCCAGAGGGGATCAGGTCGAGACCACTCTGGAAGGCCTCGAGCGATCCGCACAAGGGGGCAGCGCTGGCTTTCGTCGTCACGAATAGGCTGGACGCTGTTGCAGGACTGCGGACTGCCAAGGTCTGGACGAGATGACAGCCAATAACCAGTACCTCTCTCCCCGCATCCACGTCTCTTCAACCGCCTCGGCCCCGATGGCCCTCGTGCAGACATCTGGCTCCCGGCGCCACAAGGCCCGCCCGCTCTTGAAGCCTGCGCCGATTCGCGACACGCCGTGGCTTTGATTTGCATGACCAGCAACGTACCTTCCTTCATGGCCTCCTCGCGCTTGCGCGCATGCTCCGCTCCCTCGCGATCCTTCTCGCGCGCGCGCTCCGTGTACTCGCCCTTGTCCCACTTCTTGCGTTCCGGGACCTGTACAATTGTCAGCTCTGCGCAAGGTCGATCGAGACGATATGACAAGTGACGGGACAGTGCCAGCTGATGTTGAAGAGGGGACAGCTGGTAATGTACCACTCACGTTGCTCATCGTTTTTTTGCCGCGTTGTCGACGTGAATGTGAATGCGAGTGGGTGATGGATTGATGAGATCGAGGAATCGACTGGTGTTGACGAGTTGAAGCGTTGGGTGGCCACTTGACATTGACATTTCAGCGGAAGCAATTTACACATCTTGGGGGGTCCACTCGGACGGAAATGACCATCATGCTTCTCATGCACGATTCTGATCTTTTTCTGATGAGCTTCTCGCTCCCGCTGCTGCGCGTCCGCTCTCTTGTCTCTACTTCAGGATCTGCTTGTTCCAGGTGTCTGCTCGAATGGAATCTATACATTATGGTTGCACGCGACAGCGACACAACAGATGCCCGTCCACCTCGGCCTC